>JAJIBD010004417.1:2500-26599 GCA_021461705.1 Cryptotis parvus | reverse complement strand
TCTTTTCCTTCCCTTCCAGACTATTGATTACAGAACATACATTAAAGGGTTGTCATGTGTATTTTTTTGCGTCTATTTAATGCTCAGTTCTAGGTTGGTATTAGTATCCTCGACAATTGTTAGCACACTGTTCCATTTTCTGTCTTACCTAGCCTCTGACTCCCACACATTTGTGATAAGTTCCACCTTTGACAAGACCTCCTGATACATGTTTCACTTGACCTTGGATATTGATATTATAATATGTACATATATATTTATGCCATGCAAATAAATGCAATCATTCTGTATCTGTCTCTCTCCTTCTGTCTAATTTCACCCAACATAATCTTCTCCATGTCCATCCCTTTATAGGCAAATTTTATAACTTCATTTTTCCTAACAGCTGCATAGTATTCCTCTGTGTAGATGTACCAAAGCTTCTTTATCCAGTCATCAATTCTAGGGCACTCTGGTTGTTTCCGTATTCTGGCTATTGTGAATAATGCTACTATGTACATAAAAGTAGGGATGGTGTTTCTGCTGTGTATTTTTGGCTGAAAGCACTTGTTTTTATACAACTTAATGGGTAAACACTCTGAGAATCAGCATTGGGAGAAGCTACACAATGTAAGTCAATGGCAAGTCAAATGGAAAATGATTTACTCTGGACCCTAACTCTTGAGATTCACACTCCAGGTGCTCCTTCACAGGGCAAGCAGGAAGGTTAGAGATGCTGAAGTCACAGGACGCAGCTCAGTGGCACTGTGTGTGCGTGTGTGTGTGTGTGTGAAACGCATCACATCAAGTTCATAAAACAAATTTTGCTTTACTCAGTCTATAAACAGAGGAGCAGGCCCACTGCTAAACCAATTTCCAAGACCAGTGGCATGTGTCATTGAATGGGGGAAGAGCCACTGAATGATGGCATTTAAGTTATAAATTTTTACTATATACATGTGCTATGTTCCATTTGCATGCCTTGATGTATCTTTGTAAGCACATCATTGAAGCATCTATTTCTAATGGTTTGAGGTGCTCTCATTAAAAGAATTCCAAGCTATAAGCCGAAAATTACTGTTCTAAGTAATTTTTCTACTGGGGACAGTGCTATTTTTCTATTTTAGGACTATATTCCTGGTTTGGTCTCAGACTTGCCATAGATTGCGTCCTATTTCTTAGAGCTTTCTGCCAGTGAGTTCACCAAAAAGAGAAGAGATAAAATGTATTTCTCCACAGGAGCTTCTGTTCCTACAGTCTAAGGATGTGTACTGAATTTTATTTTTAGAATAATTAGTGAAATTTAAATTTGATATCTCATCTCTTCTTCCCAGTTGCTTTCACCTTCCTTCGTCCCTGGAGGTAATGTTCTAGTCAATTTTTGAGGGTACCGTCATTTGTATCATTTTACTTTATAGTCATAGAAAAAATCACCTACAGGCAGTATTATTTCATATTGGATAGTTGGAATTATGTTGGATATATTTGATGCCCTTTGTGTTTAAACTACCTTATTTAGTTTATCACATAGAAACATACATACATACTTAAGTTTTATTTTAATATTTACCTACGATGTCTTATCACATGATTAACTTCTACAGTCAATTACAGCTTTTCTGTTTATTTAAAACATTCTCTTGCATAGTAAGAGAATGTTTTAAATAAACAGAAAAACTGTAATTACTGTAATGCAGCGGTTAGGAAAAATGAAGTTATAAAATTTGCCTACAAATGGATGGACATGGAGAAGATTATGTTGAGCGAAATTAGCCAGAAGGAGAGAGACAGATACAGAATGACTGCATTTATCTGCATAACATAAATATATAGGTACATATTATGATACCAATATCCAAGGTCAAGTGAAACATATATCAGGAGGTCCTGTCAAAGGTGGAAATTATCACAAACGTGTGGGATTCAGAGGCTAGGTAAGACAGAGAAGGGAACAGGGTGCTAACAATTGTTGAGGGTACTAATGCCAACCTAGAACTGAGCATTAAATAGAGGCAAAAAGATACACATGACAACCCTTTAATGTATGTTCTGTAATCCATAGTCTGGAGGGAAGGAAAAGAGAAAGAGAGAGAAAATGGAAAGAAATCAAGAACCTGCCATGGAGCAGGGCTGGGGAGGGGGGAGGGAACCGGGGACGTTGGTGGTGGGAGATGGGCACTGGTGGCGGGATGGGTGCTGCAACACTGTTTGACCAAAACCCAAATATGAACTTTTTAATTGTATATCACATTTGTAATTTTAAAAATAAAAAAATTTAAAAAAAACATTCTCTTAATTAGACTGTTCTCTTTCATCTTCGGTTGCTTCAAGGACATAATACATAGCAATTTCTCAGCAGTATTTGTAAAACTGTATAAAGGGCTACCTGCCAATCTTAGCATTTGTTTATGTTGACAACCAGATTCTCAAATAAAAACTTTAAACTCTGATGTCAAGCTCATCTAAATGCTTGTCACCTTGAAGCTTGTCTGAATGCTTGCTACTTAGAGATGCTTTAACCATAAATTATTAATTTTTCTTATCTGTCAAATAACCCTAAGGTTTAAATTTATATGGATCTAGGTTAAGAATGTGTCGCTAAAATCATTACAGCAAACTGGTACTTGCTAAAAAATGATTATCCAGTCCACAAATTGGGGTCAGCCCCTTTACACCTCCTCTTCCTCCCTTACTATCAGTAGCTTTTTTTTTAAGGTATGGGCTAGACCAATCACAAAAAGAAAGTTATATTTAAGCAGCCCTGGGAGGAAAAAATAAATCTGGTGTAAACTAAAGATTCAGAACCTCTATGTATTTTCTAAAGCACCTCTAGATTCGTTTAATCTACATTAGTCTATCCTATAAGTTATAATTCTATAAACAGAATATGAATATAGACATATTATTAAAATTCTAATTTGTTTTAAACACTAGTAAAGTGAATATGAAAAAATTAGTCACTCAAAATATTGTTTTATATTGATTAGGTGATTTTCCTGCCTTAAAGAAAATGGTAAATTTGAGAAAAAGACACACATGATCTTGCAAAATTAATAACAATATGAAAATGCTGTAATCACTTGTCTTCCCGTTGTTCATTAATTTGCTCGAGCAGGCAACAGTAACATCTCCATACATCCTGTTGCTGCTAGTGTAGCCCAAGGTCATCTGCTCATACTAGGATCATGAAGACCCTCAAACCATTCCTTCAGGTCATGGTAATGAGATCTATAACTGTTACTGGGTTTTGGCATATCAAATACGACACGGGTAGCTTGCCAGGCTCTGGCAAATTAATCACTAGTCTTCCCGTTGTTCATCGAATTGCTCGAGCGGGTACCAGTAACATCTCCATACATCCTATTGCAAGCAAGTGCAGCCTAAGGGTATCTGCTCACTCCAGGAACACAAAGAGCCTCAAACCATTCCTTCAGGTCATGGGAATGAGGTCTATAATTGTTACTGATTTTTTATATTTTTGACATTTTTGACAGGCTCTGCCATGTAGGTGGTACACTGTCAGTAGTAGGCTGTCATCTCGAGCATTTACTAAAGAACCTCAATGGGGAGAGATCAGCCTTTATCTAGCGTGGAGATCTGAGGAGCTGTGGAGTATGGATGTTGAGAATGACTGACCTCATGGTGTTGGTGTTTTTCTGGCTTCTTGCTAGGCTCACTGGGATGACAGGCCAAGGCTAGAACCTGCCTAGAGCTGTATACAGTGTATAAATGTGAAAGATCGTGGGAAGTCCTAACTTCCAGTATTATCTAAGACGGTATGATCTAATACTCTATTATCTAAGTGGTTGGGTCTGGAGTATCTTCTGGTGTTGCTGGCGCAGCTGTAGGTCTGGAGTGTCTCTCTTCCGGGTTTGCTGGCTGTGGTGGTTGGGAGCTTGCAACCACTCCAGAACCACAGCTGTGCTGCTTGGCCCCACATGGAAGCAGCCCATTCTGCTCTGGAGGACGGTGAATGGCTTGGCCAACCCCTGAAAGAGTCCAACATAGCACCAAGGGTTTGTTCACATATGCAGGGGAGGGCCCACGCAGGTGGGAGTTGGAGTTGGGATTTGGGCTCCTCCTCCCATTCCTCCTCCTCCAAGCTCCAAGTCTGCGGGTGTGGCTGTGAGCTCCCAACCACCACAGCCAGCAAGCCCGGAAGAGAGACACTCCAGACCCACAGCTGCGCTGGCAACACTGGAAGAGAGACACTCCAGATCCAACCACTCCAGACATACAGCTGCGCCAATCGGCCCCACGTAGAAGCAACCTATGGAGCTCTGGAGTACAGTAAATAACTCAGCCAGCCCCTGGCCGAGTCCAACATAGCTCTAAGGGTTCACTCAAACATGCAGGAGAGGGCCACGCTGGCCAGACTTGAGCAGGGATTTGGGCTCCTCCTCCCATTCCTCCACCTTCAAGCTTCAAGTCGGCTGGTGTGGCTGCAACCTCTCAACCAACACAGGCAAATTAATAATAATATGAAATGCTTTAATAAAGAAACATATTTAGGAAGGGTTTTATCTATAGTAAATCAGTTTTACTATCACTTGTATCACTTCACTTGTCTTCCGGTTGTTCATGGATTTGCTCAAGCGGGCACCAGTAACATCTCCATATGTCCTGTCACATGCTAGTGTAGACCAAGGGTATCTGCTCACTCCAGGAACATAAACAGCCTCAAACCATTCCATCAGGTCATGGTAATGAGGTCTATAATTGTTACTGGTATTTGGCATATCAAATACGACATGAGTAGCTTCGCCAGGCTCTGACATGCGGGTGGGATACTCTTGTAATGTCCTCTCATCTCATGCATTTATTGATGAACTGAGTGGCCACTTTGCGGCCGCATGAGCCAGGCTTATGATCAGTTCTTCTGCTGGGTGGAGCTCTAACAAGCTGGGGAGTCTGGATGTGGAAAATGGCGGCCCTCATGGTGTGGGGGGGTTCCTCTGGCTTCTTGCAAGGCTCTGCTGGGATTAATTACTATACTAGTAATTCATTTTTATTATCCTATTATAAGCTTTAGTAGTAACCACCAGTTCCAATATGTTAACTTTTACATAAGTCAAAATCTAGCATTAGGAAATAAATATAATTTTACCCTCATTTAAAATATTAAGAAACTAAGGATCCATACAATAAATGATGAAGATGGCATAAAACCCCAATCTCTCTGACCAGAATCCAAACTCTTGCCATTAGATAATGTACAGATTTTTTGGTTCTAAACAATTTCGTATCCAATGGCAACAAATGATTTAATGTTAACTAAGACAATAGCTATTACTATCTACTTACATTTAATTTTTTCAACTATAGACCTCTTAGCTATGTCTGTAAGAATTATTTTCTTTATTATTTTTCTCTTCAGGGTTGTGATACACAGATGATATATGACATGTTGCTTCGACTGAAATCCACACTCTATCTACCTGGTGACTTTGTCTGCAAAAAGGTGAGTACACACTAATTTTCAAAGGCATAACTAGCAAATAAATTTCAGACACAGGTTCAAGTGTATATTTAAACAAAGGGTGTCAATTTTGAGTTTCATATCTTATTATGAAATTAAATTATTCCATACCATGATTATACTTCATATAAATATGATATATAATTCTGTATAACAATAACATGCCCATAGAGTTCAAAATGGCACAGGCCAATGTGGATTTGATTATTATAGGATAAAAGTGTGGGTTGTCTGAAAAATTGTTTTGTAACTTATCAGTTGTCATATCCTTTTTTTTCAAATACCTTTACTGTATCACTGTCACTGTCTCCCCATTTATTATCGATTTGCTCAAGCGGGCACCAGTAACATCTCCATATGTCCTGTCTCATGCTAGTAGAGCCCAGGGCACCTGCTTGCTCCAGGAACATAAAGAGCCTCAAACCATTCCATCAGGTCATAGAAATGAGGTCTATAATTGTTACTGGTATTTGGCATATCAAATCGGCAAAAAAAAATTTTTCCATTTTTTTCTATCCTTTTTATAGCTTAAGTAGACTGTTAGTTCACTTATCTTTACTACTTAAAGGATAAGTAATAGAATACTTAAGCAAAACTTCCCATTTTTCATAATTATAAAATAATGTGTATTTAATATTTAACTATTAAAATACAAAAATGAAACTTATTTCACTATTAAAATACAAAAAAAAGACAAAAATACTAACCACCCAGTAATATCACTATAATATGTTCAGTAGATCCTTTTATACTGGTTGATTGTTATAAAACTTGTTTTACAAAATTGGCAATATAATGTGTTGTATTTCAAAACTTATTTTATCATGTATTATATAGTTTTCATAATTATTGGTATTCTACATCTTCATTTTAAAAACTGAAGAGTATTCCAGTCTAGATATATCAAAATAAATTTAATAATCAAACATATTATTATTATCAATTGCCCTAAATGAACTTTGGGGGGGAGGTTTGAACCACACCAGCTAATGCTCGGGTTTACTCCTGACTCTGCTCAGCAATCATTCCTGGCAAGGGTCAGGGAATCACACGTGGTACCAGGTCAGCTGCATGCAAGACTTACCCCTATTCTGTCTCTCTAGCTTCTTAAAATGAATATTTTCTACACCAGTGAGTACTGTTTTAAGTGAGACAGGAAGAAGTGATGACCTAGAGTTTTATATTTAGCTAGATCAATAATGAAATCAATACTCAAAATTAAACATTTTGGAGGATGAGCATTTCAAAGACTTGTGAGGTGATCCCAAACTTTAGGGAGTTCAAGTGCAGATAAGAAGTACTTATATCATCCTGAAATAATGTGTCAAGTACTATGGTAGAATAAGTACATGATGTTATAGAAAACAAAGTGGAACACTTGTCGCACTGACAAAATTCCCTGGAAAAGATTTTGTTACATGTAAGTCTTGAAAATGAGTTGACCCAAAGCAAATGGAAAAGAAAACTGCCATTCTAGATAAAGGGAAGAATTAGCTTCAGCTGAAACAGAAAGGAAGCCCTGTCTCTGTAGACAGAGTCTAGAAAACACCCCATTTAGAATAATTTTACACTTGTTCAGTGGAATTATGTAACTACTTTTGAGTAGTTTGGGGCCATGCACTGTGGTGGATACTTGTGGTAGTTACCAACAGTGGGCAAGCCAGCAAGTATTCATATCTTTTGAGAATTTACAATTTAATGACATTAAATAACTATTCAATTTACTTTGTACGTAAGAATTACCTAAACTTAGAAATCTAGATTCTATTAACTGTTCTGAGGGGAACCCACATAATAACATTTTTTTGAAATTCTCAGACAATTCTAAATGAAGCCAGAGTTGGAATATCTGGCCTGATAAAGGAAAAATAAATAAATAAGCAACGGAAATGTAATAAATACACAACTCCAGAATGTGTTCATTTCTAGGAAGGAAAAATAAAATTTTCCATGAGGGTGTGTGGTAGAAAAGAATTTAATTTAGATTGAGAAGTTGGAAGAGGCGAAACACATTCTGTTATCTCTTTAGATTTTTATAAAGATGATAAAGCTTTGCTTGTAAAAAACTAAAGTTCTCTTTTTGGGGAATGGAGATAGGCGGTGAGTTGGGGCCCCAAACCATGAGGCTCAGGGCTCTGCACTCGGGGCTCATTCCTGGCAGAGCTTAGGGGATGATGGGATGATGGGTACCAACACTGGGTCATTCACATATAACATGTGCACTACCTGATATACGATTGCCCAAACAAAACTAAAGCTCTTTAGTAAAAAAAAAAAAAAGTGATAGAAAGGTGATAGTATTTTAGATGGAGACTTAGAGCCATGAGACAGTGTAAAGACTGGCACATTCAACTTACAAAAGCACCTCATGGGCTGAAATCATGGTAAAAAATCAAAGTCAGGGAGAAGACAATCAAGGCATTTGAGAGGATATTTGGAAATCGGTCTAGCCCAGGAGAGGAAATGAGTTGGAGGTGAATCTTTATAACCTGATAATCATGGAATCTAGCTTCAAGAGAAACTCAAGAAGCAGAAAGAGAAGAGAATCAGTTCTGTGATTTTGTAGACTCAAATCACTTGATCACTTGTCTTCCTATTATTCATCAATTGGCTTGAGCGAGCACCATTCATTGGGAATGAGGTCCATTATTGTTACTGTTTTTGGCATATCGAATACACCACGGATAGCTTTCCAGGTAGATTGTCTGCTGGTAAGCAGGCCCAAATATTTATAATAAATGTTTATTTGATAAAAGAGAGAGAGCGAGAGAGAGAAGCCAGAGGGATAGTACAGCAGGTACAGTGTTTGCATTGCACTTGGCTGACAAGGGGTCAATCTCCAATACCACATGGCCCGCCCAACTCCTCCAAGAATGATTCCTGAGCACAGAACCAAGGAGTAAGCCCTGAGCATAGCCATGTGTGGCCAAGAAACCAAATAAATAATTTTAGTCAACTAAGAGAACTAAGAATGGAGCTGTCAGAGAAAGGAAAAATAGATGTGATATAATAGAAACCAAATTTTATAATCCCAAACAAATTAGTTCATGTTAAAAGTAGGCAGATTGATAACATAAATTCACTTTCTTAAAACTGAGAAATCCACATTCCATTCAGTTTAAGAGCCCCTTTAGGGCACTTGGTAGCTTTGGAATGGCATGTCATAATGTACAAAAACAACCTTTCTATTTGTTTCAGTGGCAAGAATTGGGATAACACAAATAAACATAGGACCCTTGCCTCTAAGCAGTGCAAACTCATTTGTCAAAGTGTAAAAGCGAAAGTAGGTGGAGTTTACTCATTTCTAATTTCTTCTTAATTACATTCATCACTAAGGAATTAAATTAGTTACATTCATCTTAGTTACAGTCATCGCTAAGGAATTAAAGCACATCAGTAAACCCAAAGGAAGGAAAGAACAAGCAGAAGGAAAAGCAGAAATGAGAATGTGTAAGATCTGTAGACACTTTCTCTTTTCAAAGGAGAATTTAATTTTGATTGGGAAATTAGAAGAGACAGAGAGCATGTTAGGTTATAGGTGTAGGTTTAGGTTTTATAAAGGTAAAATCTAAAGAAAAATAGGTACTGACTCAGCAGGTATTGAACTACATGAAAGGCTGACCAGAGTTTATAAAACTCAGTGAGGCATATCTTTATTATTTCCACAAAACATGTCAAAGGGGAAGGAAACTATGCGTTATTGGAGGTCGACTGCTGTAATGTTAAGTCAGTTTTCTGAAATCAAATGTAAGCATATATAAAATTAATAAAGTTAATCAGGAAGTCACTCCTGATGGTCCCAAGGAACCATGCAATGCCAAGGACTGAACCTAGAACTTACACGTGCAAAACATGGGTTCCAGAGTTTTTATTTATATCCCTGGTTCCTAGAGCTGTCATAAGGACTGTTGGTAGATGGTCTTTGGCCCCTTGGTTATGGTACAGAGGGGCAATAACTCTGTACACCAAAAACATAAACTTGAATATATTGAACTCATTGATCATGGAACCATGTCCCTCAATAACAATGCAGATAGTTGCGAAGTGTTTGAAATGTTCCCAGTATGCTTTATGATCATGCAAAAGGTGTCAGAAGATCTTGATAAAGTATAGACTTCCAGGATTTCACATAACCCAGAGATTATGTTACAGTACTTCTGTGATGAAACCCAACATGGTTCACCTCTCAATCTGTTATGAACTGATGCTAATGGCAATAAATTTTGAATCAAACGTTCTCTCAGGAGATCGATTAGGTTGTCAAAATGTCCCTCTTGCTTTGGAAATAGCTATCTAAACAGGAAACCTGAAAATATGAAGTGCAGTCTCGCTAAGGGATACTCCATTCTACATGAAGCTCTTACATTTCTATACTTTCTCCAAATTAGTACATAAACCAGCTACAACAGCTTGGTTTGATCTTGTTTTGCACACGCTGTCAGGCCCTGTTCTCTGAGGAATGTCTACTTCATTTGAATGCTAATTAACTGCAGGAAAGTCTTAAATTAGACTAGAAATATGCAAGAAATAGTGAAAGATTTGGTTCGTTGATTATGCCAGATCTCCTTGGAAAATTATTGAAATGATCATTAAAAATAATTAAAAGTGCAGCACTATATTTAAGTACCCATTATGTGCTTCTACCTCTAGTCAGTTGTAATAACTGCCTTTGAAAATTCATTCTAGTTCCTTGAGAATTACTTCATGCAAATAAAAGGGAATATGACCCTGTACTAATCATTGCTTTCTGGAGTGTCTACTGGAAAACAAATTTTCAAGCACTTTCCCCTGTTTCTAAAATTATTTTTTGATCTCTTACTGGGTTTGAGATCTTCACTGTACTGGATTGGTCATTATATGTGTCATTATATCACTTGATCACTTGACTTCCAGTATACCATCGATTACTCAAGCGGGCACCAATAACATCTCAATATGTCCTGTCACATGCGAGATAGCCCAAGGGCATCTGCCCACTCCAGGAACATAAACGGCCTCAAACCATCCCAATGTCATTATATACGGTCATTATATATTTGACTGAATTCCACAGCGAAGTGGCATGGGGTGGCTAGTGCTAGTGTCCATCATCTGCCAGTTTTGCAAATTTGCTCAAGACACTGGACTATTCAGGCATCTCTTACCAATTTTTTTAACCTCACACTATTGTTTTTGTGAACATAACATACATCCTAATTTTTCCAGAAGCACTTGGGACAGATTATTTTCAATAAATAAAATTCCTATTTAATATATTAACCCAATAACTTACTGTTGGTTTGTGATATTAAATAACTTTCAAGAGTCCAGTTACCCAGCTCGGTATGTGGACATACCCACTACCAAAGGGTTAATGCCCACGTGCTCTCAGGCTCACCCATCTTCCATTCCTCTCATCCCATCTTCTCTTCTCCTTTGGTAACTACCATATTTTTCCCAAAGTCTAAGAATGTTGGGCCTCAAGGGACCATATAAACTGCCATGGATAGAACCAGCGTTGGCTGCATGCAAGGCAAATACCCCACCCACTGTATTGTAACTCCAGCCACATGTTCAAGAGAATAGTTAAACTCTGTTTCCTTTGCTCAGAAATGAATGTCTATCTCATCAGCCATAAACTGAGCATAAGAACAAAGTAGATATTTTTCTCAGCCATCACAGAACATAAACTATAATCAAAGCTGCTTAATCCCAAATTAATTTTCTATTCTTTTTAAAAATAGGAACAAGAATACTTGATTAGTTCAAATAACCTTATCTTGTAAACCAAGTGAATTTATTGCATTTATGCCATGTTTTTATACAGTTCAATAATTCACTGGTTTGGTGGAGGTGAATTACTTCACTTGGTCAAGTGAAGTGATCAAGTGATCAATAATTCACTGAAACATCTGGGTGGCTATTACCAAGTAGTTCCCCTAGAATCATAAGGTCTTATTTAGAGTTAAACAGATTTTATTGACCCAAATAACAGGCAGAACTCTTAGAACACATTTACTTATTCTTCCTAGGATCTTGGAATGAGAAGCTAAGCTATGTTCCATGGGTCTCAGACCATACCATTGACATTGTTGATGTGCATGACTTGAAGGTTTGATATGGCTTAAGATTTACTACAGAAAAGCAAACAATGCTGAAAATGCAAGAAATGGGCTAAGACTAAGGAAATAAGATGAAGACTCCTCGACTCCACTTTTTTTTTCTCCTTAAAGTATTTTATTATACCACCGTGAGATATACAAATAAAAAGATATACAATTAAAAAGTTCATATTTGGGTTTTGGTCATACAGTGTTCCAGCACTCATCCCTCCACCAGTGCCCATCTCCCACCACCAATGTCCCCGGTTCCCTCCCCCTTCCCACTTTTGAGAGGGCCACACAAATGCATTGTTCTCTCCAGCTGTGGGGCAAAAAGACTAGAGGGAAATACCTCCACATGGGGAAGCCCAGCTGAAGTCTGGGGCTCTGGAGTTCTTTAAACTCCCTGGTCATTATCCCCTACTTAGCTGTGGCTTCTAGTCAAACTAGTTGCCCTGTATATTTTCTTCTTATTTTAAACAGTGTTGAGTAACAGTCCTCCACACTGCTTCAAGCCCACACATCTAGCTCCATTACCCAGTAACTATGTGAACTTTTTGACTTTATTGTCTCAGGACTTGAACAAGGGTGATTACCCATACTCCAAGAGTTCCAAGATACTAGCAAGAACTGACAGAAAAATAAAATAAAACACCTGCTGCATTCACGCTTTCATCTCAATAGGAGTAAAGAAAATAGCTTCATGTTTTCATGTGCCCCAAATTGCTAACTAGACCTCAGTGGTCTAGGTAGAAAAACATGGTTGTAGTTCATGCTCTTTCAATAAACAAAGAACTATCTTCAAAGTATCTTCATGTCTTCAAACTATCTTCATGCTCACAATCAGTTATTTCCTCTGCGCACATCAACCCAGAACAATGTGTTGCCAGAACTACCAGTGGCAGCACCCAGAACCAATAAGGCAGTAGAATCACTTGCCTAGTAATTTTCTTTCAATGACACAGCCAACCAATGTCTGTAACTAGCTCAGGTCTTAAGATAAATTATGTTCTTTTGTGTTTTTTTTTGGGGGGTCACACCTGGAGGTGCTAAGGGTTTACTCCTGACTGGGATCAATCCTGATGGGCTTAGGATGATGGGAATGAAACTCTGGTCAACTGCATGCAAGGCAAGTACCCTACCCACTATACTATCACTCCAACCCTAATAAATGACTTTACCATATATATGCCTTACTTCCTTTATTGACATGAACTAAAAAAAAATGCTTAAATTTCTTCTTTTGGTGCATTATTGTGGCAAATAAAGGAACTATAATTTATGCCTCACATTTGACATGCAGGGAGAAATCGGCAAGGAAATGTATATCATCAAGCAAGGAGAAGTCCAAGTGCTTGGAGGTTCTGACGGTATTCAGGTTCTGGTGACACTGAAAGCGGGGCAGTATTTGGAGAAATCAGGTATTTAAATGATACTCTGGAAACAGTGAGACGTGTCATTTGTCCTCAAAGGAAAAAATAAACTTAGCTTATAAAGTTAGTCAGGTGGTTGGATAGTACGAATAACACACTAAGACAGCAGTTGTGAGTAGACAAGCTGTGATCATCACTGTGGTGTCGAATGACAAAGGACTGGGGCTAACAAGATAATACAGATAAGGCTGTGACTCCCTGCACCACAGACAGTCCCTAGATTGTGCCAGATTAAGCTCTGAGCCTCTCAGGGAGTGACCCCCTACCAATAAAAAAGAACCAAGCAAAAAGTCCTGAGGTGAAATCCCATCTATTCTGCTTTGTTTTTTTTTATATTTGTCCCTTCTGCTTCTCAGTTTCCTCCTTAATAACCGTAATACCAATGATACATACCTTAGAGGATTAGCAAGTGAATTACGTCAGTAAAATCATTTGTGTGTAGCCAGCATATCGGGAGAGGGAGATGGAGAGGGAGGTGGGCAGGGGGAGAGAGAGGGAGGAGCTGGGGCCCTTCTTCCATCTGCTGCCATCTCCCACCCCCAACCATCCCATTACAGAATTTGATGGTTCTCTGTTCCATGGACAAGCCTTAATGACCAACTAAATGCTCCGGTGCTCCACCCTATCATTAGTGTTGTGTCAATGATGTTTCATATTGTGATCATAATTATGCAGAGCAGTAACTGGGGGTGCTACATTAGTTACAATGGCCTGGGAGACCTCTCCGAATAGATGTCATTTGAACTGAGACTTGAAACAGCCACTGAAGCATCCTTCCAGAAATGGCACAAGCCTACCAGACCATGGGGGGTGAAGAGGCCTAGAAGCAAAGCAGACATGTACGTTAAAAGATGGAACAGTTATGGCAGCAGTTCAGTGAGTAAGAGGAACTGTAGGAAGATCACGTCAACAAGGTGAGTCAGCATCAGGCAGTTTACACAAGATTTATTTAGGCCGTGGTAAGGATTTTCTATTTTATTTTAAATAGAAATGAATGCCAGCAGAGTGTTTGCAAAAGAACGAAACAATCTAAATTGTGATTTTTTTTTCAAAGAAAACTCAAACAGCTATGTTGGGAAGAGACAGTAGAGGAAGAGTAATAAAATAGAGGAGATTTAATAGAGGTCAAATGCAGCTGATCAAGTGTAAGATGATGGAGTGTTGAATTCAGACACTGGGTATTAAAGACAAAAAGTGTGCTCCAGGCACTAGTTAATATATTCATAACAAACTGAGGAAATCATGATCCCAAGTTGCCAATTATTGTGCCCATGTTAAAATTGTTAATATGTGAGAGGAACAACATTTATACCAAAGTTTTGTGGATCAGGGCCCAGAGATCTTGCTACCACACAGAAAAACGTTGTTCATCCATCCTCTGATTTTTAATCTGCTAAGAATTCACCTTCAGGGTTCCATTGGAATTTCTAATAACTTCAAGTTAGCATAATTAGAGTCGCCTTAAAATATTGAAGCATATTATTTCTCTGTTAATAGTGTAGCCCCTCTTTTTCATTTTTCCTCTCTGCTGAGACATTGTTATATGCATTCTGCTTTGGGATAGTGGTGGAAACATTGTTCAGAATGTCCAAAAGATTTGAGTTCTTTGCCTATGTTCTATCAGTTCCTTAATGGTCCTTGCAAGGGTGATTTAATAATTTAGTGACTTAATAAGCACTGTAATTGTCAAGGTCATAAAACATGTAGCAGTCTAATCTGATATATAGCAGAAATTAATTAGCTGACCTCTCCCAAGAGTGGAGTACTCCCTGCAGAATAATGCCTTATAAATACAAGTATGCTAATTGCTGATATTATCATCACAGGAGGAAATACTCTAGGAATAGAATCCAGGTGCTGCTGAGTTGCAGTTGAAAGGACTTTCTGATTCTTGACAGCAACTTCTCAAATAAATCTCATTGAGTTTTTTTAAGGCTAAATTGAAACCAGATCAGACAGGCTTTTAAATTTACACAATAGTTTGGTGATTAAGCAAAATTGAACCTTTTGCCTTCATTCTGTTCTTTGTTAACAATAGGGTACATCTGCCTTTTCCCGGCTCCCTGTAAGCTTCGCAGACCCACAGCTATCATATGTCCCTGAGCTTTAGTTATTTATTCCAGAAATAGAGTCATGACTGCCAAACATCTAGATACTGAAAAGATTGAGTAATTGTACTCAAGAATGCTGTGACCTTTGCTAAAATGAGCTAAATCCAACACAATCATGTAGCTCTTTAAGGAGGATTCCATTTTCTTAAAAAAAAAATTAAAAGAGAAGAATAGGGGACTTTCAAGGGCATTGTATATTAATCTCAAAGAGCAAAGTCCTGACTAAAATACAGATTCACTGAAATATCGATGGTCATGGAGCAAAACGCAAACCACATTTTCAATTAACGTCTGCAGAGTCCCTGTACTTTATTCTAAAAGACTGACCTAGGGTCTAGAGAAGAATGTCTTCGAAGTTAGTCTCACTCCTCTTTTTCTTTTATATACAAAGGGCCCAGTCTTACTTAAGGAGTGTGTTTAACTAATTCCTAAGTTTCCTCTCCATATGTTGAAATCTTAAATGTCTTGGAAAGCACTGGCACTTTTACCCTGGGTATTGCATTTAGGATTTTAATGAGACTTCCCAGTAGCTTTGTCTTTGGTAAAATGTTCTCCCCCTCAAAAATATCTACTTAGCCCTGAGGTCTCAATTCAGAAGTCAATTATCAGAAGTCATTTTAACCACTTGAAAACAACCAGTTACTCACTGTTCTATGCATCCTTTGTATTTTATTCATTATTTTACTATAATAGTCATGACTGATTATATTCCACTTTTGTTCAGTTAGATCTCCAAACTAGATTTATTAAAATATAGAAACTAGAATCTCCATCTTTATGTTAGCAACAGTTACACTAAAACCATATAGTAACCCAAGTGTGAACATCTTTGTAACTGTATATCTCACTGTGGTATAATAAAATATTTATAAAAAACCATACAGTAAGAGCTGATTTTTTTAGCTATTAAAAAAAGGAAGCTTCCCAATCAAAACATAGGTAACATACCTGAATGGATATTTCCCCAAAGAAAAGAAACGAATGACCCTCAGACACATAAAAAAATGCTCACTATCACTTGTGTGTCACTTGTGTTCCTGTTGTTTATCAATTTGCTCGAGTAGGCAACAGTAACATCTCCATTCATTGGGAATGAGGTCCATTATTATTACTGTTTTAGGCATATCAAATACACCACGGGTAACTTACGTAGGCTCTGCCATTGCTTTGGGTTCATCCCAGGGGACCCAGTCTTTTATATGTCATACCAGCCACCATCCAGGGCCCACAAGGCAGAGCCAGGGGTGTAGACAAGCCTGTCTCCTGTCTGCCACCTGCCAATGCAGCCTGGCACTGCAGCCACACCTGTAACACCTCGAGGAGCACTATAATTGTGTCAATATCACTTATTTTTAGAAAAATGTCAGTAAAATGCGATCATTGCTTCACTATGATATAACTTCAGACTGGTGAAAATGGCCTATATTTGCAAAAGATTGCAAAGAACAAATATTGATGAGAGTGTGGAGGAAAAACGAACATAGTACACCAAAGGTGGGAGTGTAATTTGGTACAGATTTTACTTACCTAGCCTCTGACTCCCACACGTTCTCACATTATACTTCTGTCTTTCAACCTCTTAACTGTGTTATTGCATATTCAATGATGCCTTTCTTTCCTTTCTTAAGGGAGAGGAGGGGCCCTGTATGATGCTCAGGTGATTCTTGGGGCCACAACCAGCAGTGCTCACTGAGTCAAGCAACCATTGGTTGCCTTAGGCCTGAGGATATTGTGCTGCCTGGTCCCTGGGATGCTGAGGGCCAACCTGGCAGTGCTCAAAAGCATTAGGGCTACACCCAACAATGCCCAGGAGGCCACATGAAGCTGGGGATCAACCCTTATATTGTCTCCCCTCTCTGGTGCCCTTAATTCTTGATGTCTTTCTTCCTCCCTGAATTGTACATTGTAAACCACTACATTGTGCCCATGGTGCTCTGAATCCAAATATCCAGTGAGGAACTTGCAGGGCTGGTATGGGGCCCATCCTCCATGCCAGGGCTCAGCTCTGGCTCTCCCTCACACAAAGGAGTTCATTTTTCAGCATGGGGTGGGCTTTAAGCCAAGCTGTGCTCCCAAAGGGCTGCATGTGTATTACATGTATTACACAAAACACTCAGCCCAGCCACCACAGAAGACGCCATATCTGGTTGATTCTTGTATTTTCACCTCAAACCTGAGGGAGTGCCTGGCCCACATATCACTATCACTATCACTATCTTCCCTTTGATCATCTATTTGCTAGAGCGGGCACCAGTAATATCTCCATATGTCCTGTCTCATGCTAGTAGAACCCAAAGGCATCCGCTTGCTCCAGGAACATAAAGAGCCTCAAACCATTATATTAGGTCATGGGAATGACCTAATATAAATGTTACTGGTATTTGGCATATCATACGACAAGAGCAGCTTGCCAGGCTTGCTGTGCGGGTGGCAAACTCTTGTAGTCACCTCTAAATAAAGCAATTATTGATGAACCGCACGGCTAGCTACCGCGCCAGCCGGGCTGTGACAGTCTGATCTGCTGGGTGGAGTTGTGACGAGAAAGAAACCGGATGTGGAAACGGCGGCCTCCATGGAGTCGGGGGTCGTCTGGCTTGTTGTGAGGCTCTGCTGGGGTGGCAGGCCAGGGCTAGAACCTGTCATGCCTCCTGGGCGCCTCATGAGCAGCTGGGCACAGGGAGAGCAAGTAGCAGCTCTGCCCCATATCTGAGAGTCTCTAGTTCAGCATACCTGGGCCGGATTGAAAAAAAACTGCTGCAGGGTGGGTGTGGATGATCCAGGCTGTGATAGTCTGGTCTGCTGGGTGGAGTTGTTACGAGAAAGAAGTCCGGATGTGGAAAACGGCGGCCTCTGTGCAGTTGGGGGGGTGGGGGATCATCTGGCTTGTTGTGAGGCTCTGTTGGGGTGGCAGGCCAAGGCTAGAACCTGCCATGACTCCCAGGCGCCTCGTGAGCGGCTGGGCACAGGGAGAGCAAGTAGCAGCTCTGCCCCATGTCTGAGAGTCTCTGGTTCAGCATACCTGGGCCGGATTGAAAAAAAAATTTTTTTTTCAATTTATTTTTTTTTTCAATCTGGCTCACATAAATACTTAATAAATAGTCATGGAATAAGTAAGTGAATATAATTAGCTTTCTGACTTTGCAAACATACAAATAAGTACACATTCATTCTTTGTCATGAGTATGAATCTTCTACCTTATTTTCGCTTTGCTGGTTTTCATTTTTTAAAAAAATTGCACTGCTGTCTTTATTTTTATGAAATTACTTTGTCTCTCTTTTAAGCTATTTCAAAGAGGTTTATTCCCAAAAGTGAAATCACAAGGTCAAAAGGAAGAAACATTTCTCTAACTCTGATAACATGTGCGGAGACTGTCTTCTACAATGGAAAATAAAACAATTTACCCCACAACCAGCAGTGGAGTAGCTATTTCTCTCCAGCCTTCGCATTGTTACTTTATTATGCTCATTGGTTTTGCATTTTAATAGTTTGTTTTAATTTGTGTTTCTCTAAATAGTGCCTAAAAATAATAGATCCTCAATAAATATTTACTAAATGAATTTTTACTAAATGAATTCATTTCCCTGGGCATAATTATTTTCAAAAATGATCATTTTATTTTGCACATTTCTTTCACTGTGGCTTCCTTTTCATCATTTATAATAAATTAATGATTAGAATTTAGATGTTGCTAGATCCCTTTATATTTTAGTTTTGTTTTTTTTTTTTTTTTTTTTGTTTTGTTTTTTTTTTTGCTTTTAACCCCGCGATGCTCAGGGGTTACTTCTGGCTCTGCACTCAGGAATTACTCCTAGCCGTGCTCAGGGGACCATATGGGATGCCGGGATCAAACCCTGGCCGGCATAGGCCAGCCACGTGCAAGGCAAATGCTCTACCCGCTGGGCTATCGCTCCGGCCCCAAGATAGTTTGTTTCTTATTCTAAGATATTTGTTCTGGTTTTCACTAGTTATTTTGGTCAAATTTACAACCCTTCTTTTTATGTTTACTTTGTATTATGAAAAGAGTAAATCTTTTTAAAATTAATTTTAAGCTATTTACTTCAAAACATTTTTACCTATTTCTCCAGGACTCTGTTTTTAATGGGGGTGCAAAGGAAATTTCTACTTCTTTGGACAATTTTAATTACATAGTCTTACTCTTTATTAGATAACTCTGACTCCTTCTCCCATCCAATATGGGTGAAAAAGGAAGAAGTAATAGTTATTCTATTAAACTTTCCATCCTGCCCCTCCCCAGTTTTAAAAGAGTTAATTAACTCAAAGTCTGTGAGAGTAAAGAAGGCTGATTACTCTGAAGGAAGAAAACATTTCATTTAGACTTTTTCTTACCTTCAAACATGTGAACACTACCTCTGTTTAAAAAATAATGATTCTTGGGGCAGGGTGATAGTACAAGAGTTACCTTACATGCTTCCAGCCCGGATTTGATTCCTAACACCACACGTTACCCCTTTAGCGCTGCCAAGAGTGATCCCTGTGTACAAAACCAGAAATATGCTCTAAGAATTACCCTGTGTAATATAGTAATTTATGTTTTCTTATATACAAAAGATTATAAAGAAATCTTTGTAAATATTATAAAGAAATCTTTTATTTATAATTTTTTCCTCACAAGAAAAGATTTCTTTATATTTTCTAAAAGATTATAGTACATCTGTTTATCTATAGTAATATAATATGTATGCTTTTGATTCATATATAATATATATTATATAATATGATATTATATATTATACATAATAATGTATATAGAGCCTTTTTACTTCTAGGGTAAAAAAAAACCTCATCTAACTTTCACAATATGCCTGCTAATATCTTGGTAACATGAATTACCAATAGCATTACTTAAACATGTGTTAGGGTATTCTCAGGACTTCTCCTTAAACAACTTTACCCAGCCTCTCTATGAAATTTAGCATTATAGCAACAGGAGAGGGGGAGGAAAAAAGGAGAGAGAGAGAGAGAGAGAGAGAGAGAGAGAGAGAGAGAGAGAGAGAGAGAGAGAGAATTCTAAGAGCTAACCTTAAGATTGCCTGACTGGCTTTTTTTCTTATTTTTTCTAATATCTGTAGGCAAACCTGGATAGTTTAATAATAATAGCAACAACAAAGAATTTGTTAGTTGCAAAAAGAACAAAAATATAGGAAGAATTGAGTATAAAGGGAAACCCTCTTGACCAAAACAAAAGTCTGGTCATAGATTTGAATTTCAACAATAAAATACAAGAATTTGGGGCCGAGAGATAGCCCAGCGGGTAGGGCGTTTGCCTTGCACGCGGCCGGAATCTGCCGGCCTGGGTTCGATCCCCGCATCCCATATGGTCCCCCGAGCACCGCCAGGAGTAATTCCTGAGTGTAGAGCCAGGAGTAGCCCCTGAGCATTGCCAGGTGTGACCCAAAAAAGGCAAAAAAAAAAAAAAAATACAAGAATTTGTTCTTTGATAATCACTTCAATGGCTCAGGATCCCAGGTTTTTCTTTGTTGGGACTTGGGCCGCAACTAAAGGTGTCAGGACTTACTCCTGGCTCTGCACTCAGGCATCACTCCTGATGTGGCTTGGGGTATACCTATGGTGCCAGGGATCAAACCCAGGTTGACCATGTGCAAGGCAAGAGTTCTACCTGCTGTACTTTTGCTTCATCCCTCAGGATCCCAGTTTCTACCATAGTAAGCACAGGCTGAAAAACCTAACTTGCCCAGTTGATATAATCATTAATATAAGACACAGTTGTTTTGATTCCAAAGGAAAATTTAAGCTCACATATTAATTTATTTAACAAAGAATTTCTAACCAGAGGGTTTTTTTTTTTTTTTTTTGCTTTTTTGGATCACACCCAGCAATGTCCAGGAGTTATTCCTTGATCTTTGCTCAGGAATTACTCCTGGTGGTACTCAGGTGACCATATGGGATGCCGGGATCGAACCCATGTCAGCCGCGTAAGGCAAACACCCTACCTGCTGTGCTATCACCCGGCCCCAAACCAGAGCATTATAACAGAGTCTTCCCCAGGGAATATGGAGAGATATAAATAGGGCATGCAGTAAAATGTACAGGATGTTCTTTTCTTTCTCTCCATCCTTAGACTTTTTACTTGTTTTTTTCATCCACTGCCCTAAATTCAATCTAACTCCAAAATTAAGACCTATTAGAGACTACATATTTTGTATTTGTGAATCCTAAATGCCATCTGTAAAAAATAATAATATACAGTTTTCTTTAAATTATACTTTTATATAAATTATATATTTATATATAAGTATATATAATTATATAAATTATATTTTTCTTATAACAATTGTTATTTACAACTAAATTCTAGGCTGTCATGTGTTTGTCTTATAATAGTTTTATGAGTATGGGGCAGGAGCGATAGCCCAGCAGGTAAAGCATTTGCCTTGAAAGCGGCCGGCCCATGCCGGCCTGGGTTCAATTCCCGGCATCCCATATGGTCCCCCGAGCACAGCCAGGAGTAATTCCTGAGTGCAGAGTCAGGAGTAACCCCTGAGCATTGCTGGGTGTGACCCAAAAAAGCAAAAAAATAATAATAATAATAAATAGTTTTATGAGTATCAAAGTACCTGCAAAGAGCAAGCACTTTGGCCCAGATGATACCTGAGTATCCTCTGATATTTTCTCATCTGGAAAAGTTTTGTTCCATAGAATTGTTGGTAAAGTGGCCAAAATTGTCAACTGTAAAATTCATTCCAATAACGCTGAAAAGTATAAATGTACATATCAGAAAAAATCTACTCGATTGATCTAATTTTATGCCCTGTATCTATAAATGTTAAAAATTTGTGAAATGAGAATAGATATTTGAAGTTTTAATCTCTTCAACATTGAATGTGATATTCTTTAAGTGTTAACATCCACTTTTATTTCTGTCATAGGAAATAACTCTATGAACAATGATTTATATATCCATATAGATTTTTAGTTCAAAGAACTTTGTGTTATAATTGTGTACGTTTTAAGTTTGCATCATTATAAAGCATTATATATCAAGCTTACCACTGAAAGGCCAATTCTGCTATCCATATAGACAAATAGCATTCACTAAAAACAGTTCACTGAAACAATTCACTAAAAACATTCACTAAAAAACAATCTTTTGTACTTTTCCCATTTTATACTCCCATCCAGTTTTTTAAAAAAAATGTTATTCAAAGCACGGTCTGTATAAATACATCAATATTCTATTTGTGTGCATACTTTGGGAGGGGGCAGCGGTCAGATCTTGAGGTGCTCAGGGATCACTTCTGGTGATACTCGGAGAACACAATGGGGTGCTGAGGATCAAACCTGTGTCGGGCTCATGCAAGGCAAATGCTCTCCCCACTGTACTATCACGTGGCTGTGAGACTACACCCATTGTACTATCACTGTGGCTGTGTGACTATACTCACTGTACTATTGCTCCGGCTCTGAGACTATACCCACTGGACTATCACTCTGGCTGTGTGACTATGCCCACTGTACTATTGCCCCGAGACTATACCCACTGTACTATCACTCTGGCTGTGTGACTATACCCACTGTACTATCACTCTGGCTGTGTGACTATGCCCACTGTACTATTGCTCCGGAGACTATACCCACTGTACTATCACTCTGACTCTGAGACTATACCCACTGTACTATCACTCTAGCTGTGTGACTATGCCCACTGTACTATTGCTCCGGAGACTATACCCACTGTACTATCACTCTGACTCTGAGACTATACCCACTGTACTATCACTCTGACTCTGAGACTATACCCACTGTACTATCACTCTGACTCTGAGACTATACCCACTGTACTATCACTCTGGCTGTGTGACTATACCCAGTGTACTACCACTCCGGCTGTGTGACTGTAACTACTGTACTATCACTGCAGCTGTGTGATTACTTTTTAGATGCACTATCCCTATTGATGTTTTAAAGATAAGTTTAAGGTTGTTTGCAGGTTATACACTAAACAATTTACGGAGCTCCAGTCTATTATAGTTTATGTTTCTGGTTGATTTGTTGCTGCTGCTGCTGCTGCTGTTGTTGTTGCTATTTTAGGCCACACCTGATAGTGCGGATTGTGGCTTGTAAATTGTTTTTACCTCCATGGCCACATAAATCAATTCCTAGAGTAAGCATATTCATATATGTACATGCATGTCCTACTGAATCTGATTTTCTAGAAAACCCCTTGGCTAGTTTGGGTACTCATGCTAAGTGTATGTTCTGTATTATAGTTACATGATACAAATTTGGGCTTAAAAGTACTTTTATACTTATCAGGAGCCCGTAAATACCCTTTTTCTCCCTAAAATAACCAAGTAAGTACTAAAATATTGCCTTTTTTCCTGAAAGAGAGACTATTTAACATGCTCAGAAGTATACTTAATATATGTTATAGTTAGCTAGTGTTCTTTCCACAAAACTATACAAGCTTTACTAAGTCTCCTTTTTGTGATACTTATTCTCACTAAATGAAGTTCATGGCTAAGTATGGGATTATTTGTATGTTTGATGTGAGAATAAGAATGGTTCTTGGCTTGTTCTTCAAGCCCGTGCTCTCCCTTGAACATGCATCTCACTTGCTTGTCTCAATATTTCTTTGCTTGCCTATTTCCACTCCAGAGAAGTCTCTTAAACCCACACTTCTCCCTTTACTCCCCTCACATCTTTCTAAATAAATAAAAACTACCATGCTTCCCACCCCAAATGTGGGGGAGATGCAATCCTTAAATTAATGTCCAAAATCACAAGTAGTGATGGCTCAAGAACTGACACTTAAAATTTGTTTCCTGGGCACAATTTCGGTTCACAATTGTGTAACAGTTACAGGTAGCTTCCATTATTTCTTCTCCAGCACATACTTTTTCATAAACTTTAAATGGATTCAGTAATAATTAGGAATCTTCTTACTAAGCTATTTAATGAATGAAACTTTACATTGGTGGATTGCTGGAAAAGCATTTTGTGCAGGGGTAGGGGCTGTGTGGGGGGGGGAGATGCT
>JAJIBD010004416.1:0-44687 GCA_021461705.1 Cryptotis parvus | reverse complement strand
TCAAGGGAGGAGAGGAAAGGGAGGGGGAGCCCAAGAGGAGTGGTGAAGATATGCCGGCACAGACAGGCTCACATCCTTAGAGGGAAGATGGGTAATCTGCTGCGCTTGCTCCCCCAACTGTTGGTCTGGGCCTGGGGTCAAGGCCAACCCACCTGAGCTGAAAGCCCCAAGGGAAGCGTGGGTGGGAAAGCGCCTCCCAGCAACACTCTAACGGGGCATGCGAAAGGCAGAGAAAATGTGGGTCTGCTGGGTGAGATTTGGGTTCTGGAGCTTTGAGAATTAGAGGGGCCTGCCCTTCCCCTAGTGCCCTGGGTTGGGGACTTTCTGACCCTGAGCTCCTCGCTCCCCACTTCCTAGCCCACAGGCTGTAGTGCCCTCACCTGTGATCTCGAAGATGGTCCTGCCTCCGAATGCCAGGCAGATGTCACAGGTTAAGGCCGCCATCCGTGTGGGTCCTCTCGTGGATGAGCAAGTTGTAGGATTTGGTAAAGTGTCTGCCGCAGAACTTGCAGATAAATCTCTTTTTCGGGCCTTGTAGGGCAACTCCTCTCGGCGGCTTTCTGTCCGGAGTCAATTTATTGAGGCCCGAAATGGGGCCGCCCAGCCCTGCGCTCAGCTTGCTCCAGGTCCCCCATCTCGGGGATCTCTCTGTGTTGCGCTACGGCAGCATGTGTTAAACAAACCGCCGGTCCTGTGCAGCGCCGGGAGAACGTGGGGCGATCGCTCCCGTTTGGGGTGGAAGAGAGGTGGGTGGGTGAAGGGCAGGGCCGGAAGGGAAGCGGTCCACTGTTGGTTCTGCGCCGGTGGCCATCTCAGTGATGGTGGAGCCGGTGATCTCGTGCATGTTGGGGTACCCCAGAGTCCAGTGGTTCATATGCACGTCTGCACGGCGCTGAGACCGTACAGGCCCCAGAAGTCATCCACGGCGGCGGGAAGGTGTTCACCGCCTGCAGGAACGAGTAGTTGCGATTGGGAGGGACGGTGCAGCGGGACGGGCGCGGGTAGGGCCTTGCTCCCCCATGGTCGCGAGCTGCTGGGGCGGAGGGGCCGCCTTGCTTCCAGGACTCAGAGGCGGGTGGGCGGGCGGCAACGCAGAGACCACGACGACGATGACCCGCGGAAAAATCCTAAAGAAACGAGAAGGGGGGGGGGTGAGAGGGTAAGGGTTACTTTCAAAGCTGGCTGGGGAGGTCCCTGGGTTGCCCCCAACCCCAGGGGCCCACCCAAAAACGGCACCAAGAGTCTGGCTCCCGAGTTCGGCTCCTCGGCCCCGGGGCTGGCAGGGCCCCTGGGTTCGTCCTCGAGGAAAGTAGTTGATCAGGCACGAATGGAGCAGAGGACCCAAGGCCGGGAGGGCCTAGCGCGCAAAGGGGCTTCGCCGAAGCTACCGAGTGCAGCCGCCCGTAACCCCCAGTCGGCTGGCGACGAGCTACCAACCGCGAAGGCCTGTAGTGACTAAACCGCCCGGGGGTCGGGTCGTTCCCGTCGCGCCCGAACTCTGGGGACGACGGCTGCCAGTTCCCAGGCGCGCGGCCTCTGGGGCTCCGTGGTCTGGCTGAACCCCCGCTGCGGCGCGCGCCTCCCCACCCCCTGCGTCGGGGCCTTGGTAATTCCTTGCCTCGCCCTGCGCTGGACTCGCTTTCGCTCCTCGCAGCGGCCGGCCTCCTTCCATTTATCAGCGGTGACGGGGCCGCAGGAAGGAAAAGTGACACCTGCCGTTGCTGGTTCGGGGCCGGGGAGCGCCTTCTTACTCCTCTCCGGGGTTGTCCTTCACCCACCCCTGCACTCATCTAGATCCCTTCCAGATGGCTAGCGCGCTCGGGGTGGGGCGCGCGTCACGTGAGGCCCGAGCCCACAGCACTGAGTGGCCTCCCCGCCTGGCACGAGCTGCTGGCTCCACCTGGCTATTAAGGGGAACGGCCGGGCCGGCTGCAAGAACGCCTGGGCAGAGGGCTGGGGTGCGGTGCCGGAGGATCGTGTCGGGTCCGCCTGGCTCAGGTGCCCTAGGGCGCCCGGGTCGGGGCCTGGGCCAGGCTTGAGCAGCGGCCCCCTCGCACTCAGGTAGGACCAGGCACCTTCTTCCACAGCCTGGCCTCCGATGGCGCCTTCAGGTGCGGGGCGCGGCTGGGTGCTTCCGCATACCCAGATGGGCAGGTTCGGCGGGCGGCAGCACCCTCCCGACGGGCTTTGATTCCTCACGAACGTTAGCGAGCAGACTTCCCTTCACTCCCCGCGCTGCGCCGCGATTCTCTTCCTCCTGGAAGCGTGGCCTGTGGCGCGCTCTGGAGTGGGTCCCTCGTTTGGTAGGCCCAGAGCTCGGGTCTGGCCGAATCTGCTTGGCTCGCCTGTGCTCCACACCTCTGCTCCTCCTGGGTTCGGAAGGCTCCCAGACAGGGATTTATTAATGAACCGCTTCTGCCCGCGGTATGCGGTCTGGGGAGTTGAGGCCCCGGGTTAATGAGACTTGGGTAACTGTCAGAGGGTTCAAACCATTCAACCAAACCAAACCTCCATTAGCAATCAACTTTTCCACCACAACCAAGAGTCATGCCGGTTCTGGGGGCAACCGCTGAAGCCTCTCTGACAGGAAAGAAGGAAAAGAAAAAAACTTGAACAAATCTCTCTGATCATGTAATCATTTTTTTGTCCTTAAAAATTAAAATTACGTGACTTTAATTCCTGTTTGCTGTATAATGAGATTTTGTCCTATCTTTTTGGTAGAGACTCAAAATATTTTTCCTGCTGTTATAAAAAAAGCAGTCTCCCATCAAGAGGAAACCAAAATGATTATTTGGGGACAACATTCTCGACTGGAGTTCTTAGAAATAAATCCAGGAGGTAAGTACACAGCTCCCACCATATTCTCTGTGTACGTGTGTGTATGTATGTGTATGTGTGTGGCTGTGGCTCAAAGGAATACTAAAGACCTGTTATTTTCGATTCCAAGCATGCAGCGACTTCTCGTCATGATTGCTGCCAACTTGATGGCGGATGTGGCAACAGTGGAGTGCCACCTTCTGCCTCCTTGATTCCCAATGGTCTAAAACACCAAAACTTAACGTCTCTTGTGTCATTCAGCGTCGTGGTGCCAGACACAAGCTGTTTTATGAGCCATGTTTGTTTTAACGTTCGGGTCACTTTTTTCCAGCCAAGTAGGGCAAGGCACTCTCCTGATGGTTCAGAAACTGTTTGACAAGCGGAACAATCTTAAATTCCACTGAATACCTTTGCGCGTCAAATTGATGAGGGCGCCTATAGCTCCACTCTCCTGCTGAGTTGCTGGGAATATATGTCAACAGATATATATGAGATCTAAAAGTACTGTCTGCTTGTTTAGGGCCAAGCCTCGGAGTTCGCCAGAGCATACTAGGTGCTGTTCATCTCCTCTGTTTGGACCATTTGTTGACTTCTGCTATTTGCTGTGGCAAGGAAGCTGGAACCAATGTGTAGTCATAAATATGTCGGTGGAGCTGAGACTAGTTTTCTTTCAACAGGTTTCTTCAGGGCACTTTTGGGACACGCACAGAAGTTTTGTAAAATTTAGTAGACTGGTTGTCAACATGTATGTGTACATAACTAATTTCAGCTCCTAGGGCATTTGAAAACACTGGAGAAAATGAAAAGGTACATAGTAATTTTGATAAGAAGCCTCGGCCTTAAGTAATGGAGTTATACACTGAATTATCTAAAAATAACACACCCATAGGGTCATCTGTTGTAACCTGCCCTCCGTAAGAAATGTCTTGGATCCACAGCCTCCTGCAAAGCCAGCGACAACCATATCGGTCACACTGACCAGACCTGTGTCTCGGAGGGTCTAAGGAGAGCCTTCATTTAAAAATTAATTAATTAATTTCAAAATGGCCAGGTGAGCCGAAGAAAGCGGCCTGAAGTTCCTGCTCCTTCTGGCGCTTCTGTCTTCCCAGGCACCTAATTAAATTAAGACGCCGTCCGCGTAATCTGGATTCTGTTCGGCCCCTCCGCTCCCCTGCCCGACTCAGTTTCTCCCCGTGCTCGGGACAGTAGTTTGTTTAGCAGAGAAAGGAGCTGTTTGAGCGGCTGCCGCGCTCCGGGAAACGCCAGCGCTCTTTTGTTCTCTGCTAACGACAGGTAGGCAGACGGGCCCTGCACAAACACCTTCTTCTCCCTCCCTTCCTACCCCACCCCCGCCACCCCTTTTCCCAGTGGCCAGAGCTCCAGATGCCCGGTCGAAGTAAGTGTGTGTGCGTGAGTGAGTGAGTGTGTGTGTGTGTTTGTGTGTGTATGTGTGTGTGTGTTTAGGGAGCAGAGGTGTAGGGCAGAATTTAGCCTTCTATTCCCTTCCTCCAGAACAGAGGGTTGGGAGGAGGGAAAACAATTTCTGAAGGCCGGAACAGGCTGGAAAATGACTCAGGATCATCCCTCCCTGCAACACGCAGGCGAGGCCGGCGCTGTGTGTCCCGGCCAGGGCCCGCGCTGCCGGGGCCGTGATAGATCCGGGACCGGGGCACCAGGGAGACGCGGGGACACCGGTCCAAAGCATGCAGAGGATGCGAGCTTCGCATCTCAGACCATCTCCACCTGTTCAGAGAAGTCCAGGCCGAGCGCGCTTCGATGCGATATCGCAAAAACAAAACTAAAAGCAATGCGGCAGCGCGTGGGTCGGCTGGGAGTGGAGCGAGCAGGAGCGCACAAAGCCCGGGAGTTCATCCACCAGACGCCGGCTCTCTGCGGTCCCGGATTCGGGCAAACGCGAGGGAAGTGGAGCGCCCCCCGGACCCCCAGCAGCGGGCTCTCCTTCGCGGGTCCGCAGCTCCTTCCCGTCACCTACACTCACCTCACGCTGAAAACTCGGTGGTGGGCCCCGCGCCGCTCACACCCGCTCCAGGCGGCTGGGAAAGGTCCTGGGGACCCCGCCGGGCAACTTGTGGTTCGGCGCGGAGTCCCGGCAGCCGCGGACATGATCCGGAGGGAGGACGGAGAGCCGCAGCGGTGAGAGACGATCCTCGATGCCTCGGTCCGAGTCGTGCGGACGTGGAAGTTTGGACAAACCCGCGGCGCTGCAGCGCTCAGCGCGCGCTCGACCCCCGCGCCCCCGAGAGTCTCCCCGCCGCCGCCCTCTCCGGGTAAGGTTGCAGGCTGCAGCCTAGCAGGGCCATCACCCTCTGGCCGCGAGCGGAGCGTGGCTCTGGGTCCCGGTCCGCGTCCCTTCCCTAGGCTGCTCGCCGCCCGGGTCCCGGGCTTTAGTAGCGGCCCCGCCTCCCCTTCGGGCGGGCGTCCCGCCACCGCGCGGGGGCCCAGTGCGCCCTGGCTCCGCCTCGCGCCGGGCGCCCGCCAATGGTCCACTCTGTTTACTTGTGTTTGGATAGCAACTGAGTCTTAAAGGCACAGGTTTGCTCGCGGTTTCTCGGTACCAGAGACACAGCCGAGCGCAGTTCGCTTCGGTCGCACACACGCCTCACATGCACACACATGAATGCACGCGCGCGCGCACACTCCCTCGCCCACTCTCCTTTCTCCTTGCCACTTTTCCTTTTACTGTCAGGAAACCCAACCGCTGGTTTTCAGACTCCTGACGCCCTGCAGACAAACTCCCAAGGGCATTTTGTGGTCTAACTTGGCGCGTTTGGACCCAATTTCTAATTCCCACTTAAGACGCGGAACTGAATCGTCTTTTCGGGTGAAGACAATTCGTTCTAGGGCCGGGGATAGAGTTCTGTGGTAGGAGCGCACGCTTTGCAGGGATGGAGGCCCTGGGTGCCTTTAGAATACTCCGGTGAAAAACAAAACCAACTAGACTGTACTCGCCAATATCTAAAACCCTTTCCCCAACAAAAATATAGTTTAGTGCATACTTTTGGTCAATTATGACCAAAAGTGTCATCTGCTTTCACCAGCTGTTTCCAAAACGAAGTTTGTTTATAGAGGTGACAATTGACTAATTTCATAATTACCGTAAAGACACATGTGGAGTGTCCCCGAGTAATTTCTTCCAATATTTAAGCTGTAATCAGCCCGTGTACATTTCATAAGCAGTTAACCTGATTGGTTGAAGGCTTGGCCATCTGCAACCCATTGGCAAACAACAACAACAACAAAAATCCATCTGGAAGGGGCGAAGAACAATCATTTTTAAATTTTAGGAAAAGACTAGTCTAGCTTTTCGGGACGTGTAAATCTGCATTTTCAGAATATAAAATAGGCTTCATGGCTGAGTCGCGGGAAAACAAGAGGAATTGAAGAGAGGGGATCTTTCTTCCAGACTTTCTTAGAGCGTCTTGTCCCGTGTGCGAAGCTTCTGCTGCACGCTTCTCGCTCGTCGGCACACGGGAAGCACACTGGTAGCAGGGGCCGAATGACAGAGAAGGGAAACAACACACAGGTCTGAGGGGTGTGTGTCGGGCTGGGCAAAAAGCCTTTGGTTCTAGTCGAGTTAGCCAGAGGAGGGGGTTGCATCAGTCCCGCAAACTTAGAGCAGCTATTGCGGCCAAGAGGACATGTGAGGTTCCAAAGTGTTCCGCCGAAAGGTAGTGTTGAGGTGAAAGCTGTCTTGATTAGAGCTGGGAGAACAAGGCGTCGGCACAGAGACTTTTATATAAGATAAAATTCCTTCCCTTTTATTTATGCCGAGGTGGCGAGACTTTTTGTTCTTTGGTAAAACAATTCTGAGAAATAGGTCCTTCCTTCCTTCCTTCCTTCCTTCCTTCCTTCCTTCCTTCCTTCCTTCCTTCCTTCCTTCCTTCCTTCCTTCCTTCCTTCCTTCCTTCCTTCATTCCTTCCTTCCTTCCTTCCCTCCTTCCCCTCCCTTCCCTCCTTCCCTCCTTCCTTCCTTCCCTCCTTCCCCTCCTTCCCTCCTTCCCTCCTTCCCTCTCTTTCCTTCTGCAAAGGCTTAGCCAGGCGCCTGGGCTGGATGCTTTCATTTCGGCGCTCACCGGTCCACCAGCGATGCGCCTCCATCTCGTTCCTTCCGCAGCTTTTCTTAGTTTGGAAGATGTGAAGTAACTTGCTCTGCTTTCAGACCCCAGGACAAAACCTCGGGGCGCAGCGTGCTGTCCCAAGGATGTTCAAGCGTTCCTCATACCTTTCCACCAGAGGGGACGCAACTGCCCAGTGACGAGGCTTCACACCTGCCCACCGCGTGTGCGTGCGTGTCCGCGCGCGGGATGCGACGTGGGTGGGTCGCGCGTGCGGGCCACTGCGTGTGTTCTGTGCTTAAGGGATTTGTCGTCGGGGAGGCAGAATTTCCAACCACCCACGAGACGCGCGGCCTCTTTCCCTCAAATCGACTGAGCCCAGGTTTTCCTGCCACTAGTTCCTCTCGCCCCCTCCTGGCCCCGAGAAGTGCCGGCGCTCAGTTTGGCTCGGGATTCAGAGGTAGGAATGAGAGTTGGGGGCTGCGCACTGTGGGGGCAAGCCACGCGGCGGGGCAGCGCCTTGGGGTGGGAGGGCTCCAGGCCGCGTCCGCCGGCCGCAGGTGCTCCCTCCAGGGCTAGAGCTAGAGCCGGGCCGGCGCCCCGCCGCCTCCGCACTCTGGGTCTCTCGGGGCCGCCGCGCTCCGAGGGTCTCCAAATTCTGCTTTATGTCTACGCCAGCACCCGGGCGCAACGTTATCGGGATCCATCCTGGAGCAGTCTCGTGGGCCTGACTACCCGCACCCCCTTCTCCAACAAGCCACCCGGCCACGACGACGTGGGGGGGTCCTGGTAAGGGTAATCCGGGGGCTCCCTTCGCACTCCCGGTGCGCTGGGCCTGAGGCACCGCGGCCGGCCTCTGTCTGACATTTCCGCCGACACGGTCATCTGCTGTCCTCAGGGCTCCGGGCTTTCGACACCAAGGACGCTTCCAGGGAAATGGCTAACAGACCCATGGGGCGCAGGAGCCCTGCCGCCCGCACGCCTGGAAGGGATCCTCTGTGAAAGGCCTGGCGAGCGCGGGTAGGTGGGGGGGCCTGTCAACCCCGGCCCACCCCGGAGGCGCAGGCAGGGAAGCGGCGGGCAGGTGGCGCCCACTGACCGCCGGGAGCTTCACCCCGAGCTGCCCGCTAGGACAGAGCGCCGCGGGCATTTCCCTAAACGCGGGCCTTTGGAAGCACCAATTATGGAAAGCGCGTCTCTACCGCGGGATCCCAACTCTGAGGACTCACCTCCCTTCTTCCCAGGCTTCCCGGCTCTGGGGCGGGGGCGGGGATCGTTTGCATTTGAACTTCCGGCACGCGGAGCCTCTTAATGCTCCAGCCCCGCGGCGTGGGGCGTCCGGCTCGGGAATTCCGGGGCAGGGATGAGGCGGGCAAAATCCTGCCATAAAAAGAGAGAGGAGAGTGAGTGAGTGAGAGAGAGGGGGAGGCTGTAAGACACCCAAGGTAGAATGCGGACCCTGCGCGCAGAGTTTGGGGTGCGGGGGGCTGGAGCCAAAAGCAGGAAAAAATGCGTTTTTGTGAAAAAGCACGTTTCGGCCGCGCTCTCTGCAGGCGGGACGGCAACGTGCGGCGCCCGCGGGAAGAGCCGCAGCGCCCCCTGGAGGCGCGGTCGGAGCACTACGCGGCGCGGCCGCCGGGGGCGGTCACCGAGGCGGCCGGCGGGCGTCCAGGTGTGCGTGCAGCAGGCACAGGATCCAGGAGGTCGCGGTTCTCCTTGAGCGACGCCCTGGCAACCTTCGCAGCTCCGGAAAAGTCGTGTGCGTAGCAGAGGTGCTGGGGACAGAGCCTGGGCCGGTTGTCGGGATGCCTAAGTCTCTCTTACCCCCGCGGGGGCCTTGATGTAGGTGTCTCACGGTGTTTTCCCCAGTGACTTCGCTCGTGGCGGATTTTCGGGCTCAAGTATTTGCTCAGGGTCCCTGTGACTCCTGCAGAGCTGAGACAAGGCCAGCTCTGATTTGCGAGCTGGGGTTTGCTGGCGCTCCGTTGCTGATCAGTAGGACCTTATCCCCGCAGAAAGTTCTGGAATAACAACATTTAGATAGGTTGCCTCACTTGCCAGGATTTATCAGCTGACCCGAAGCCGCATCAGAAGCCGATTCGGAAGGATTTGCTGTGCGCTCCATCCATCCCTCCGAGGATGGTTTCCAGGGCGCTGGTGGCCTCGGACTCTTCCCCGGGGCTAGGAGGCCTGAGCGGCGCCCCCTGTGAGTCCGGAGACCCGGAGTCTGTCCAGGCAAAGAGCCTCAAGTTCCCGCTGCAGGACCCTGGTTTCCTGACTCGTGGTGTGGAGAAAGTGGAGGGCCCCCAAACTGCTGCGCCCTCCGTTTTCCCCTAAGCCACCCCACTGCCACTGGCCCACCAGTTTTGAGTTGGGAGAGGGGATCCGTTGTAACCGGGTGGGCGGGGTGTGCCAGTCCTGGGTGGTGAGAGCAGCTGCCTGGCGCTTCCAAGCCTGACGGAGTCGGCTATTGGGGCGCTGGTGTTCCGGAGACATGCAGGGGCACCGGCGCGTACAGGTCGGGCGAGCGCGGGCCCTCGCGCGGCGCCTGCTCCTCCTGCAGCTGGACACTTCCTAAAGGCAGCTTCTAATTCCGGAGCCCGCGGCTGTGCGTGTCCAGCAAGACCCAAGAGCCCACCCTGGAGGACCCGCAGTGCGGGAAGTGGGGCCGCTGCCAGGCGTCTCCTGCCCCATGGGCCAGGCCCACGGAAACCATCGTGCTCAGAAGAAACTGGGCCAGCGCTGCGACCTGAAGGGGTTAGGCTCCCACTTCATGAACTAAGAGTCAGAGCCGGCGCCCCAAGTTCCAGAGGCAGCGCCAGACCTCAGGGCCAAGGGGCCGCTCTTTCAACACTGCAGCGCGCTTGGATTTGAGCGCCCTGTGCGGTCTCTGCTGCCTCCTTTCAAATCCCGGCCCAGGGCGGCAATGTGGCTCCGGTTCTCGCAGTAGACACCTTTTATCTCCGGGATTCCGCTTTTGTCCAGAATTACCATGGGGAAGGGGGTGGCGAGGACGCGCAGAACCAGTGAGAGGCGCAGATCGTCGGGCCCCGTCTACCGAGTCCTACACTCTGGTGCGTTGTGTTTCCGGACTGACGCTGGAGGAGATTGAGACCCACAGACAGGGCTACAGGGAGGTATTGAAAGGGATCCGGCACCTGCACTGTTTTATCTCTCTACCTCCTCCCTTCTCCCCGTCTTTCTTTCCATCCCTCCTTCCCGCTCTTGGTCCTTTCCGTGAAGAATGCTAGAACAAACTCTTGATCATTTCATCGTTTGCTCGCTCATGTTCAGTTCTTTCATGGCTCGCCTCCCGAGTTTCTGCTGCTTCTCCCACCTCCCTGGAAATTGCTGGGGTCCTGAGGGTCCCAGAATGGCTGGAGTTAACCAGGACCATTCCCCACCGCAGGCAGACTGCAAAGCAAGTGCTCCAGCCCTCTCCAGCCCTCCATGCTCTCCAGGCCCACCCCTCTCTTGATGACTGGGACGGACTGAAGGAAAGAGAAAGTCTTTGGTTTTCCTGGCTCCGTTGTTCTTTTTGTTTGTTTGTTTGTTTGTTTGTTTGTTTCCAGTATTCACTCATCCTTTATTTTTTGTATTTATTTATTTCTCTAATTGAATCACAGCGAGATACAGTTTCAAAGTTGTTCATGATTGGGTTTCAGTCATACAATGTTCTAACACCATCCCTTCACCAGTGCACATTTCCCACTGCTGGTGTCCCCAGTTTCCTACCCCACCTCCCATCTATATGGTAGGCACTTTTCTTCTGTCTGATGTCTCTCGTTCTTTTTTCTTGCTCTTTCTCTTTTTCCTTTTAACATTATAGTTTGCAATGCAGATACTGAAAGTTTATCATTTTACTTTCTTTCAACACTCAGATCTTGTCCAGAGTGATCATTTCCAACTATTATTGTCATGCTGGTCCCTTCTCTATCTTATCAGTTCTTCTTCTGCCCAACACACTTGCTTCCAAACATTGATCAATCCTCCTAGCCACTGTTTCCTGTAGGCTTGGATATGGCTCCATTGTTCTTACCATTTTTTCTTAGGAGTTTCCTTCGATATTAGGAAATTCCGTTAGGTATCAAATGCAAGCATCCTCCCTCCTTTCAGAGTTTCTGAATTATTTCTTCTTGTGCCCTTTCCTTGCCCTTCCTTTTTCTTTACATTCTAGGAGTTCGCAGGCTTATCCCACATCCACAGGCTTCTCCCTTCCTCCCTCCTAGCAGTCACTCAGATCACCTGGCGGGAGTCTGTCGCTGCCACACTAACAGGATGGCTGGGGCGTCCCAGAGGTTGCAGTAGGTACTTGAGGGTTCTGAGCACTAGCTCGCCCCCACCACCCCTCGCTGCCCCTCCCGCTCCCACCCGCTCCCCATTTGGCGCCCATCCTTCAGTGCCACAGCCCAGCTTCTAGCCCTCAGCCTTCAGCCTAGCATCTGAATGCCAGAACCACCCCGTTATCCTTTGAAGGGGGTGGCGGGGGCTCTTCTCCTTCCCTCATCCTAGGATCCCAGTGACACTCAATCTCTCCCTGAAGCTCACCACCTGCCCTAACTGGGCCTTTTTTTCGAGGCCCTCACCTGAGTCAGACACTGCCCTGGACCGTTTGATGACCATCTTTGCACCTTAACGTATTCTCACTGGTGGCACGGCCAACAGCTCGCACACTGATGCAGTTTAATTAATACAAATTTCACTGTCACAGGCAGAAGTGCTAGTACAGCAGGGAGGGCATTGCCTTGTATGCAGATGACCGGGATTCGATTCCCAGCATCCCATATGGTCCCCTACACTGTCAGGAGTAATTCCTGAACACAGAGCCAGGAGCAACCTCTGAGCACCACAGGGTATCACCCCAAAAAAGCAAAACAAAACAACAACAACAACAAAAAAACATTCAAAAAACCCCCAAACTGTACCACCAACTGTTACACATGCAGTCAAAAATAAGACTTTGGCCCTCTGATTTCAGATTCAGAAAAAGAGAGAAATATTTCGGTTGGGTGAACCAGTTCAGGGACACTGAACACGCACACATTTCCCCCACTGATTGTGGCCATAAATGGAGTAAGTATATCCAGTTCTCTTTGACAAAGAGTTGCTATTTTAATGTGACCTGTTCTGTTGGGGGATTTTCAAAATATAAAATGTAAAATGGTCGGGAGTACGATAATCTCTTTACAACCTGTGATCGTATTTCTTAACAGGATTTCATTCTCCTGTGCAGATGTAGCGTTCAAAGCAGCCGGCAGCACTAGGAAATGCCAAGGCCAATATTTGAACACAGATACAAGTTTTAACAAAGGAAAATATATACCCCTCTAGCTGTTTGTCTGAATATTCCCTGGGGGATTCATAGGCTCTTGAGTCTAATCCAAGTGCGAGAACTCCAACAAAATCTGAGGTACCAGGCTCTTATTTGTCTCCTTGTCATCAAATATCTTTGCATGTCCTTTGTGAGTCCATTGTTATGTAGGACACAGCCATCAATCCTGTTTTTCTTGGTGATCTGGAACCTTCTACTGGGACTTCCAGGGAGGGGGCAAGGGCAAGGAAGGTGGGGACTTAGCAGTTGATTTCTCTTAGTTTTGTTAAATTGTTAAAGTATTTGGACTTAACAGTGATCTTTAAATCATTTATTGAATTCTCTTTCACTGTTAGGTCATTTTTATAAGTCAAAGAGAGAAAGTCAGCATTGAAGCCAGCTCATTTATTAGAAATCCAGTGCCAGCGCAGGCTTAACTTTTGGCTTTCCAACTGGGAGAGCTTTATATCATGACAGCATTTTACAATAATGTTATTTCCATCAGGCCCAGGTGATAATTTAGCTGCAGATTTCTTCTGACTGGGGACCAGAGCTCATGCCAACCTGTTCTCCCCAGAAACAACTAAACCCCTTCCTCTGGCACGCTGCAGATGGAGGGGCCAATGTGGCCGACAGCTCTGCTGGCCCTGGCTTCCCTCTCTCATTCCTTGAGAGAACATGGAATTGGGTCAGCTCAGACCCCACGAGATCCCAGGTCTGACACAAGTCATGAACCCTATTCTATTATTATGACTTGGGGGCAGTGTTGAGCTATAGCCAATGATTCTTGGGGGCTCCCTCCTGGCTGTGGGGTCACTCTTGGCGGTTGGGGAGGTGGGGGAACCTCTGGCACCAGCAATTGAATCAGGGTTGGCTGCATGCAAGGTGAGAACCTATCTCTGGCCAGGGTTGGCTGCATGCAAGGCGCAGCACCTTAGCCCCTATACTATCTCTGGCCAGGGTTGGCTGCATGCAAGGCGAGAACCTTAGCCCCTATACTATCTCTGGCCAGGGTTGGCTGCATGCAAGGCGAGCACCTTAGCCCCTATACTATCTCTGACCTGAGCTTTGGTGTCTCTGTCCTTAAGTCCCCAACATAGCAATTTGAGTGGTTCTGGGGACACAGAGCTCTAAGAAACCAAGAGAACCCCTCTTTCTCTTCTAGTGTTGTCTCCAGACTAGCCCACGGGGTCTTCACTTGGCCACTCCTCCATCCTGCAGTGACCAAACCTCTTCCCAAGTCCTTCTTCCTCACACCCAGTCTCTCCTGACAAGGGAGCCTGCTTCTAGGAATCAAACCGGGTGGGTGTTGGGATGTCAGCACAGGCCACAGTGGCATTATCACATGATAAACTATGAAGACTCTTCCTTTCCCTGGAAAAGTACATGGAGTGCAAGCTGTCTCCAGGCCCGTGAAGCCCGTATCCAGAGGGGCCTCACGTGTTGGGCCCACCCAGGCCCCCCGAGAGCATGAAGGAGAACATGAGTATGTCATATGGGTGTGTCCACTAGGCCTATTTCCCTCTGTCTCATCCTTGACCACATCATCCCTTGACAGACCATATGGTCTGGGAGTGACCTGAAATATATTAAGTGCATTGATTTGTGGAACATTGCCTTTTTTGGGGCAAAGCAGAAGGGGGTTTTAGATGGGTCAGTTTAGTGAATGGATGTACTGAGGGTGTTTGGTGTGGCTGGTGCTGCAGATTCAGCAATGTTGTTTTTATTTAGGAAGTCACACCTGTGCTCGGGGCTACCCAAGCTCCCTGCTTGCTCCTAGTGGTGCTTAGGGGAACTGGAGGTGCTGGAAATTGAACCAGGGCATCCGGCATACAAGCATGCACACAGCCCTTGGGGTCATCTCTCTGGCCTGAGATTCAGCGGTGAATGAAGGAGCTACTGTTCACCGGAGTGAAAAGCAGGAAACTAGACAGTTGGGATACAGTAGGATCAGAACGCTTGGCTCCAAGGCTTCTGGATTTTGAGGTTTTGTCTTGGATGTTCCTTGGTTTCCAAATCTCAAAGCTAAAGACCTTCCAAGGGGAACTGACATGAATGTGCATCAGTGCTGAAAGGACACTCTAAGTAGCTGTGGCTCTTTCTTACCCAGTTACTTAATGGCATCTCATCAGCACAGAGCAATTCCTCCTGCATCCCCCAGAGCTTGGAGAGGCGGCTGGGAGGAAGAAGCAGAACCAGTGCTAGCCTTTCCTGGTCAAGAGTGGACACATGAAATTACTATGGCCAGTGTTTCTGAAGAAAAGGCAGTTAAGTCTATTCTGAACGTAAGAGTAAGCCAAAGAAACTTCTTCCACTGAGAAGTCCAGGATGGTGTTTAGTTTTTCATCTTTGCTGTGTTATCTGGTAGCAATTAGGGAGTAGATCCAGTGAGAAATAGTTTCTTTAGGTTTGAACCCATTATTTTATTTTTTTAATTTTTTTTCTTTTTGGGTCACACCCGGCAATGCTCAGGGGTTACTCCTGGCTCTCCACTCAGGATTTACTCCTGGCGACGCTCAGGGGACCATATGGGATGCCGGAGAATCTAACCTAGGTCGGCTGCGTGCAAGGCAAATGCCTTACCCGCTGTGCTATCACTCCGCCCTGAACCCATTATTTAAGATGTTTCTCTCTAATGAAAGATGCAACGAATTTGGGTTAGTGGTATTGACATAGGAGATTTTCAGAAGAAGGATCTTGAATTATAATGAGCAACTGGAAAATCCAAAATAATGTAGGCTTAAACAGCAGGGAAACCAGTTCACCAATCACACAAACCAGTAGGGTGGGCTGCTAGTTCCTTGATGATCAGGTACATTGCTCTTTTGTCTTCCACCAGTTTCAAATCAGCATCTTTCACCTTTTAGTCCAAGGTGACTGCATCCTAGCCAGCAGCATGAGAGAAGGGGAAGCAGCTCCTTTAGGGGATTGTGCAGAAACCACAATTCAGTCATATAACCAGACCTGTGTGCAAAGGAGCCTGGGAAATGTAGTCTTTGCTCTGGATGGTGGATTCCCATGTAACATTTATTTTTATTTTATTATTATTATTCACTGTATCACTGTCTTCCCGTTCATCATCGATTTGCTCGAGCGGGCACCAGTAACATCTCTATATGACCTGTCTCATACAAGTAGAGCCCAAGGGCACCTGCTTGCTCCAGGAACATAAAGAGCCTCAAACCATAACATCAGGTCATGGGAATGAGGTCTATAATTGTTACTGGTATCTGGCATATCAAATACAACACGGGTAGCTTGCCAGGCTCTGCCGTGCAGGTAGTATATTCTTGTAGTCATCTCAAAATCCAGCATTTATTGATGAACCAGGCTGTGATAGGCTGGTCTTCTGGGTGGAGAAGTTTAAATATGTGGGGGTTTGGCTTTTTTGGGTCACACCCGGCAATGCTCAGGGGTTTTTATTGGCTCTGCACTCAGGAATTACTCCTGGCAGTGCTCGGGGACCATATGGGATGCCGGGATCGAACCCCGGCCAACAAGGGCTGGGCCGTGTGCAAGGCAAATGCCCTACCCACTGAGCTATTGCTCCAGCCCCATATGTGGTATTTTTTTTAACTTGCAGATGAGAAAGTTTTACAATTATCTGGAATCTCATTTCTTCTCACCCTTGGGCTGTTAAAATTCCTTTTCCTAACCCCATGAAAGTCTCTTCACTTTTTCTCATACAGGAATATCGTAGCTAAGTTTAAATTATTATTATTATTATTATTATTATTATTATTTTTTGTGCTTTTTGGGTCACACCCGGCGATGCTCAGGGGGTTACTCCTGGCTTTGCACTCATGAATTACTCCTGGCGGTGCTCGGGGGACCATATGGGATGCTGGGGATTGAGCCTGGCCGGCACAGGCAGGCCGTGTGCATGGCAAATGCCCTACCCGCTGGACTATCGCTCCAGCCCACCCAGGTAACATTTAAATTCAAGAATTGGGTAACATGTATTGGGGATGACGAACCAACTCAACCTCAGGATGCCTAGACCTAGTGCTTTGTGCTTTTATGCTAATGTAGATGTGTTGGCCCCCAAATAAACGTCATTGGTTCTGGAAGGTGTTGCCATGTTGGCTGCTTTGGGAAAGTTTAAGCCCTGAGTCAGTGACAAGATTCTGTTTTAGGAGCCCATTAGGATGTGGTACTCCCTACCTCTTTCTTGTTCACTCTTTCTTTGCGGGTGTGGATAGAGCTCTTGTGCTCAGGGGGCCATTATGAGGACCATAGGTGGTATCAGAGCTCAACCATGGGTATCAGATGTAGGAAAAGGGGACTCTCATACATTGTTGGTGGGAATGTTGACTTGTACAACCGTTCTGCAAAACAATATGGACATTCCTCCAAAGATTAGAAATTGAGCTCCCTTTTGACCCAGCCATACCACTCCTGGGAATATACCCTGGGAAGCCAAAAACACACAGCAGAAACACCATCCACACTTTTATTTTCATAGCAGCACTATTCACAATAGCCAGAACCTGGAAACAACCAGTATGCCCGAGAACTGATGACTGAATAAAGAAACTATGGTACATCTACACAATGGAATACTATGCAGCTGTTAGGAAAAAATGAAGTTATGAAATTTGCCTATAAATGGATGGACATGGAAAGAATCATGTTGAGTGAAATTAGTCAGAAGGAAAGAGAGAGATATAGAATGACTGCATTTATTTGCATGACATAAATATATCAGATGGTCTTACAAAAAGTGGAAATTACCGCAAACGTGTGGGAGTCAGGAAGTTAGGTAAGACAGAGAAGGGAACATGTGTGAATAAATGTCAAAAGGGCTAATACCAACCTAGAACTGAGCATTAAATACAGGCAAAAAATGCACATGATGGCTTCTAAGTGTATGTAGTGCAACCCACAATGTGTAAGAGAAGGAAAGAGAGAGAGGGAGAGAGAAAAGAGATAAAGAGCTTGCCATTTAGGCAGGCTATGAGAGGGGGAGGGAATTGGGGACATTGGTGGTGGGAAATGGGCACTGGTGGAGGCGGGGTGCTGGAACACTATGTGACCGAAACCTCCAAACATGAACAACGTTGTAATTGTATATCTCACGGTGGCATAATAAAATGTTTAATCACGATCTTCCCGTTGATCATCTATTTCCTAGAGCGGGCACCAGTAATATCCATATGTCCTGTCTCATGCCAGTAGAGCCAGGGGCATCGGCTGCTACAGGAACATAAAGAGCCTCAAACCATTATACTAGGTAATGGGAATGACCTAATATAATTGTTACTGGAATTTGGCATATCATATACAACCACGAGAAGCTTGCCAGGCTTGTCGAGGAGGGAGGCAAACTCTTTTAAAGACCTCCAAATAAAGCATTTATTGATGAACTGCACGGCCGCATAGCGGCCACGCGAGCCGGGCTGTGACGGCCTGGTCTGCTGGGTGGAGTTCGACGAGAGGGAAGTCCAGAAGTGGAAAACGGCAGCGCCCGTGGGTGAGGAGGGGGGGGTCCGGCCTGCCGTGAGGCTCTGCCGAGGTGGTGGGCCAGGGCCAGGGACCGCTCATGCCTCCCGACTGCCCCATGAACGGCTGCGCATGGGGCAGTCGGGAGGCATGGCAGGTGTTTAATAAGAAAAAAGAAAAAAAATACATGGATATCAGAGCCCAGCTTCATTTGCATCCATAGGGAATGACCTTAATCTCTGGACTCTCTCTTTAGCCCTTTTCTTGTTCGCTCTTGTTTGCTTATGTTTGGGTCACACCTGGCTATGCCTGGGGGAACCATATGGGATACCAGGGGATCAAACCAGAGTCGGTTGCAAATAAGGCAAGAACCTCCCCTGCTGTACTATATTCCCAGTCCTCTTCTTCACTCTTAATTGTAATTGTTGGTCCCTGACTTTGCTACCAGCCCAGAAGTGCGGTGAGGTTGGGGTGCAGTGTCAGGGTTTGTGGGACACAAACACAGTGGTGTGAGGGGAACCTGGGCAGCAGGTAGACCTGGGCAGTGAGTGTTCAGGCCATGGGTTTCACTTTTTTTCCTTAGGATGATGGGTTAAGAGATGAGCCCGGCCGGAGCGATAGCCCAGCGGGTAGGGCGTTTGCCTTACCTGCACGGCCGGCCTGTGTCGGCCCGGGTTCGATCCCTGGCATCCCATAAGGTCCCCGAGCACCGCCAGGAGTAATTCCTGAGTGCAGAGCCAGGAGGAACCCCTGAGCATTGCCGGGTGTGACCCAAAAAGCAAAAAAAAAAAAAAAGAGGCCCGAAGGAAAGTGGAAGCTCTGATTCCTCCTGGCCCTCTTACCATTGAGAGCATATTTGGGACCAGGGAGAAGCCAGAAACTGCCTTCCTGCAACAAAAATGTGCAATTCAGTTGTCCAAGAGGCAGAGTCAAGACTTCCAGCAGACCCCACACAGCAGAAAAGGCTGCTCTCAGCCGAGCCCAAGGACAAGCTGTAAAGATAAGCACAGAGAGGGATTTAATTGCCATCTCGAGTTGTCCTGGCCTAACCTCTTTGCCTGATACCTTGCTTCAGAGCCCTCTCCCCTGTTAATAGTCACACACTGGATTTCCCTGGGGGCCTAGGAGGATTCGAACGTGACCTCAAGGAAGAGAGTGTCAAGGAAGGAGTGGGAGGGGCCTATGGATCCTCCTTGGGGGTTAGGGGGAGGCTCAGGCTACTGCCTGCTTTGGTGGGGGGTAACTGTGAGCATGGGGGTGATCTGCAGCGCATTAATGCCCATGTGTGGGGAGATGGGTTCGGCTCCCGCAGAAACATCTGGAATGACACTTGGGACGTCCCAGACACATTTACAGGAGCCCAGGGGCTGTGTGGGTGCCTGAGAAAGCTGGCTAGATAGCCCCTGGTCCGAATTTATTTCCTTAGAGCAGAGATTTTATATTCAACGCTGTAATCCAATGCCTTTGGCTCCCCACCCTGCTAAAAAGGAAAAGAACACACAGTCCAAACAATTTTTTAGAATCAAAATCCCCCTCCAAATAGCAAGTGTGCATGGTGTGTGCAGCTTTTACACACATCTGTAAGTTATGACTTGTTTATACCAGCCCTTGGAATATTTTAAAAATAAAGTATAATGTTTTTCAGTCTGTATACAATAGCGTTTTCTTTTATCAACCCCCCACAGGCACACATTTCCTCCTTTTAGGGTGTAATTACATGTCTAAATAGTAATGTATACAAGCGATATACAGGCAAGACATGTATGTTTTATAGCAAATATACCAGAAGGACCATTCTCAGGTTGAGTTTATGAAATATGGTAACTAATAACCCGCAGTGCTGGCCAGGCCACCTAAGTCAGCCTCCACACGAGGCTGGGCTGAGGCATTTCTGAACCATGAGAAGGTATTGAGTGTCCACAGAATCTACTTTGGTCATTTTACTCAAGTGGCCACAGGGCTCAGCTGGAAAATTTTTTTTATTTTGCATTTTTGGGTCACACCTAGCAATGCTCAGGGGTTACTCCTGGCTCTGCAGTCAGGATTTACTCCTGGTGGTGCTTGGGGGACCATATGGGATGCCAGGGAATTGAACCCGGGTCAGCCATGTGCAAGGCAAGCGCCCTACCCGCTGTGCTATCACTCTGGCCCCATCAGCTGGAAAGATGTTTACTCAAGGAGTCCGACCACTACTCTGAGCTGATTCAGGGGTGCTGGGGTGGGGGCTCAGCAGTGAAGGGCACTTCTGTTCCACATCACTGCTGGAAAAGATGCCATCTCCACCCCCTCACAACGCCATCTCCTGGCCAGCTGGGAGTATGCAGGGTGCAGAGCATGGGTGACCTCCAAGGCTGACCATCAGGGACTGCGTGTTTGGTGGGAGATGCAGCCGTACCTCCTGGGGGGAGCAGCACCACAGTGGAAGGAGGCATACATTGGGAGAGAAAGGCTGTAGCCCCCCCGAGGCTCTTTTCTTAATAATCTGTTGCTGGGAGCAATTAAGGCCTCTGAAGCCAGCTCCTCTCCTTGAGCAGAGCCTGCCCAAATGTTTGAAACATCTTCCCCAGTTCACACACGGAGCTTTCCCTGGGAGCGAGGCTGGGAATGTTGATGGTAACTGAGCCCCGGGGGCACCTCATGATCCACCTTGCACCTCCCTCTGCACCTCACCTCACTCTGAGAGTCCTCAGAGTGGCCTCTGTCAGAGCCAATGTTGGCCCCCAGTTCCACTGGGGAATGAATCCCTTAAGAGGGGGTGACCCGCGACCACAGCTCCCTTCACACTGTCTTGTTTGTTCTCTGATGCCGGGTCACAAAGAGCTGTTTTCCTCCAGAATGCTTTTCTTCTTGTTCTTTTTTTTTTGGGGGCAGGCTGCACCTGGCAATGTTCGGGGTTTCCCTGGAGGTGCCGGGAGCCATGCAGGGCCTGTCTCCATCCCAGATGATTCCCCTCTTATTACTTTCCACTCCATGGGCTCCTCATTTGCTCCCAGTTTAAGAAGATGACCTCTTCTTTTTAATTAATGTTTGTATTAAATCACCGTGACAGAGCTCTTCATGATCAGGTTCCAGGCATACAGTGTTCCAGCACCATCCCTCCACTAGTGCACATTTCCCACCACCAACACCACCAATGTCCCCAGTTTCCCTCCCATCCCCCAACCTGCCTCTGTGGCAGGCACTCCTCCTCATCCTCCTCCTCCTCCCTCCTCGTCCTCCTCCTCCTCCTCGTCCTCCTCCTCCTCCTCCTCCTCCTCCCTCCTCCTCCTCTTCTTCTTCCTCCTCCTCTTCCTCTACCTCTTCTTCCTCTTCTCTTTCACTCTCTCTCCCTCTCTCTCTCTCAGAGCATTGTGATGTCCTCTTGATTCCCCAAATTTCCTCCTCCATTGTCCCTTTAAACCTTGTTACCAGTAGGAGCCAAGTATCTCTTAGGCCCTTGGAGAGCCCGTTGAGCCTGGGGAGAAGTAGCCTTGGGGCTCTTCAGGCCTCCTGTGCTCTGGCTCACCTGGTCGGCTCCTCTCCCTCAACCCCTTCCAGCCTCTCCCCTCGCTCCAATCCCAGGGAACAACATTCCCCCATTAATGAGCTCCATTTGTTTAGAGTAAAAGAAAACACTTGCCACCCTTCCCAGCCCTTAACTTATGCTAACAGATTCCAGCAGCCGGTGGGTATACTTGAGTGCAATCTAGTTCAAAGTTATTATTTTGTTCAGACCCTCTCTTACAAGGCAGTGATTTAAGGCGTGGCCAGTCCAGGAAGATGTTTGTGCTTATAAAATGAGGCTGGTACCACAACCCAGGGCCTCTCCTGGCTGTGCTCCGTACCCGTCATTACAACCATGGGTGGTGGTATCTGTTGCGTATCTGGCTTACCACGGAGCCAGGCCTGGACAATATTTGCTCCAATGATTTTCTCCTCCTTCCCCTTTTTTTTTTTTGTGTGTTAAATATGTACAGGATGGCCTGGGGGGGGTGTTTCTTGCCTTGAGTACGTTGTGTGCTTTTTTAGCCTTGTACTACTTCCATGAAGTTGATTTTATGAGCTGTATGCTTGCATTTTTGTTTTCTGACTTATTATTGTTCTCTACCCTACAATTGTTCTATTAATTCGATAGCATATGATTCCAGCCAAACATTTGTTCCAAATTCTGCCAGATTAAGGGGAAGTTTCCAGACCAAATCCTACCCAGGAACCTTCCTAAGTAAGCAGAACCCAGCCCTGCTGCTGTCTTCTCAGGGATGTTTAGGAGCTGAGTGGGGGGGTGGGGTGGGGGGTTAGGGCTCGAGCATGGGCCCCCACCCCGGCTCAACTGGCTTCATCCATAGACAGCGACAGGGCACACCCAGAGGTGATTTGGCTGGGGGCTTCCGCAGCAGAAACCGGCACGGACAGAAGCAGGAACTTTGCACCCCTCCTGTGTGTGGAGAAAGGAAGGAAGAAGCTGGACGAGGAGCCTTGGCCTGGAGAGACGCCCCCAGTGAGTCCTTGCCCTCTGACCCTGGGCAGTTTCAGGAGGAATCCCAAGATAAATAGAGCAAATTGACACCACTTTGGTTGTCACGTTTCTCGCTTTAAACTCTTAAAAGACAACAGTGACCAGCTGCCAGACGGGGGTCCTGTAAATTCCAGAAACCTTAAACATCCAATTTTCTACCTTTTCCAGCCGAGGGAATGAGACCCTCTGAAGGGACCCAACCCACAGCAGAACAGTCTGTTCCCTGCTGTTCTGCTTGTTTCAGGGAGGACTGAGAACGATTGTTTCCTTTTTTTTTTTTTAAGCTACATAAGTAGTAGTTTCTGTTTAAACTGGAAGAATAGGAGGTTGAATTCTTTTTAATTCAGACCTTGCAGCAGCAAGGCTGGGGTCCCTGGTGAGAGAGCAGCATTATTCAGTAATGCGCCGTCTGGAAGAGGGGCGGAACTCCTGCTTTATAATTATGGTGCGGGTGGGATGCGTTTCAAAGCCATGGGGCCTGCAGATGATCTGGGCACTCCTGTGGGGTCCAGGGGTAGCAGCTGCAGTTTCTGGCTCACCCAGAGGATTTGGGAGAGAGGAGGAATGGAGACTCCTGCAGCAACCCGAGAATTAAGGGGAGAGAAAGGAAGACTCGAGCTTAAAGTCAGTATCACTGGAAGCATTTGGAGGATGCCCGGTTATTAAGGAAGTTTGAGGAAGGATTGTCTCTAGGCTTTTCTCTGCGCCAAGAAGCCCTTCAGGAGAGACTTCTGTCTAATTAGGTCTTCTATACCTTTGGGTGGTTTTCAAATTCCTTTCAGCTACACAATTCTGCAGGTTATTTCTGCTTTTCTCTGTCATTTCATGACTGAGAAAATTGTGATCATTCAGATTTAAAAAATCAGGGCATCACAAGGGGTCAGAGTGATAGTACAGCATGTACACTTGCCTTACATGCGCCAACCTGGGTTTAGTGGAGGACCCCGTATGGTCCCCCAGCATTGCCAGGGAGTAATTTCTGAGCATGGAGCCAGGAGGGAATACCTGTGCACTATCAGATGTGGTCCAAAACCTTATATCACTTGTATCACTTGTCTTACCATTGATCATCTATTTGCTTGAGCGGGCACCAGTAACATCTCCATACGTCCCGGTCACATGCTAGTGTAGCCCAAGGGCATCTGCTAGCTCCAGGAACATAAAGAGCTCCAAGCCATTCCATCAGGTCATGGGAATGAGGTCTATAATTCCCATGGTCCAAATCCATGGTCCAAAAATAGACACTTGATCACTTGACTTCCCGTTCATCATCGATTTGCTCGAGCAGGCACCAGTAACATCTCCATATGTCCTGTCACATGCTAGTAGAGCCCAAGGGCATCTGCTTGCTCCAGGAACGTAAAGAGCCTCAAACTATTCCATCAGGTCATGAGAATGAGGTCTATAATTGTTACTGGCATTTGGCATATCAAATGTGACACGGGTAGCTTGCCAGGCTCTGCTATGCAGGTGGGATACTCTTGTAGTCACCTTTGATCTCCAGCATTTATTGATGAACTCCGTGGCTGTATGAGCAGGGCTGTGATAGGCTCTTCTGCTGGGTGGAGTTCTGATGAGAGGAGTCTGGATGTGGAAAATGGCAGCCTGAAGTGTTCAGCTCCACCCACATTTGTGTTTCACTAAATGGATATTAACCAACAGAGTTGGTTTATATATTTAGGCAAGCAGCACCTACTAGGAGCCAGACCCCTGCTTATCTCTCTAGAAATTTAAAGCATCTTCGAGCCTCCTGAGAAACAGGTTCATGATCTCTGGACTGTGAGGCCAGGAAAGAAGTACAGAATAACACACATATACTAAGAAAAATTGTGTGCTTTATTGATATGATCATATGGTTTTTACTTTTCTCTTATTGATTTGATGTATCACTGTATCACTGTCTTCTCGTTCATCGTCGATTTGCTCGAGCGGGCACCAGTAACATCTCCATATGACCTGTCTTATGCAAGTAGAGCCAAGGGCACCTGCTTGCTCCAGGAACATAAACAGCCTCAAACCATTCCATCAGGTCATGGGAATGAGGTCTATAATTGTTACCGGTATCTGGCATATCAAATACGACACGGGTAGCTTGCCAGGCTCTGCCGTGCGGGTAGCATACTCTTGTAGTCATTTCAAAATCCAGCATTTATTGATGAACCGTGTGGCTGCGTGAGCCGGGCTGTGATAGACTGGTCTGCTGGGTGGAGTTCTGATGAGGGGGAAGTCCGATGTGGAAAATGGAGGTCCTTATGGAGTGGGGGGGTCGTCTGGCTTGTTGTGAGGCTCTGCTGGGTGGCGGGCCAGGGCTACAACCTGCTATCCCTCCCGGGCACCTCATGAGTGACTGGGCACAGTGAGAGCCAGTAGCAGCTCTGCCCCATGTCTGTCTTTAGATCAGCATACCTGGGCCGGATTAAAAAGACTGCAGCAGAGTGGATCTCCCTCCTTGGTGGAGATTATGGATATGTATGCCCCTGTATCCAACATGCCTTTGAATTTCCTTTTATAAAGGAAAATAATCAGCCGCTTGGCCTGCGAAATTCTGGTAGTGTACCCAACTAGATAGTTAGCAGGTGGCTGGTGGGCTTGGTTCTGTGTGGCTGTATAACCAACAATGAAGTTGGCATAAGGGTTGGTACTGTTTAAGCCACCAGTTCTAGGGTGTTCAAACTGACTAGACGGATCCTCAAAAATAATAATAGTTTAGCAAGCGGTTCCCCCTTTTAAAAAGTCCATTTAGTTGGCACAGAGATTGACAATATTATCTCTCCATGAGATTCAGGATCCAGAAATCGAAATGCACCTTAATTCCCTTAAATTTCACCCAATCACTCCCTGAATTAAACCCATACTACCTGGGGAGCAGGTCCTTTTATCCCTGTTTTTAGTATGCAAGGATCTTGACTTGGGTATATTGTGATTTGATGTACTTTATTTAAAAAATATTTTTATTGATCTGATATTTTTCTTTTCACAATTTTATTTTAATAAAGCATCATGAATTACCAAATTATTCATAGTTGAGACTCACATACATGGGGCAGAGCTGCTACCGGCTCTCTGTGCCCAGCTGCTCACAAGGCACCTGGGAGGGATGGCGGGTTCTAGCACTGGCCTGCCACCCCAGCAGAGCCTCAAGAAGAAAAATAGGCAAACAAGAAAAATCAAAATAAATAAATAAATAATCAGGGCATAACTCAGTTGAAAAATATAGGAATTTAATTGTCCTTGTCTGTGTGAATCTAGAGGTGGACACAGTTTAATTGTCCAACCTGACTTTTTCATCAAACACTATTCTTCCTCATTCACTTGAAAGTTTGATGCACAATCCGTTGTACCAGGAGGCACCCATTGGTCTCCTGAGTACTGCCAGGAGTAATCCCTGAGCACAGAGCCAGGAGTAATCCCTGAGCACAGAGCCAGGAGTGAGCCCTGAGGCACAGAGCCAGGAGTAATCCCTGAGTACAGAGCCAGGAGTGAGCCCTGAGCACAGAGCCAGGAGTGAGTCCTGATCACAGAGCCAGGAGTGAGCCCTGAGCACAGAGCCAGGAGTGAGCCCTGAGCACAGAGCTAGGAGTGAGCCCTGAGCACAGAGCTAGGAGTGAGCCCTGAGCACAGAGCCACGTGTAATCCCTGAGCATAGCTGGGAATGGCCCCTCAAACAAACAAAAATGTTAAAACCCTTTCTGGGGCCAGAGAGATCGGACAACAGAATGGAACCTGTGCTTTGCCAGCTGGGCCTCTGGAGTTGACCCCCAGCACTGTGATTCCCCCAGCATTGCTTGGTTGACATCCCCTGAGCACTGAGCAGGGGTGGTCCCCAGACATGGCTGGGTGTGGTACCCCAAACAAAATTACTTTTTTAAAAATGGTCTGAACATATATCCGTATGCAGGAATATTGTTTAGAGGTCTCCCTCCCATGGGCCACCCATTTGGTAAGGCCTTTCCCCTTCTGACACCCCAGCATTTGTCGATTACAAAACCATCCAGCAATGGACGAATCTTGGGACATGAAAGTAGAGAAGAATGGACTGAGGGCAACGAGCTTTTTGCTGGGTGCAGACTCTGAGTCCGGGACAGTGGCCGCATTTTGATTTCCCATTAATACAACTTTGTTTGGCCAATGAGAATTTGGGCCACATTCAGTGGTGCTCAGGGACTATTCCTTGTCTTGTACTCATGAGTGACCCCTGATGGGGTTCTGGTGACCATAAGAAGTGCTGGGGATCAAACCAGGGTCAACTTCATGCATGCATGAAGCATGGCTTTATCTTCTGTGCTCTACCTCTATCTATGCATTTATTAAAAAAAAGGTTTGGACCACACCCAGTGATGCTCAGGGGTTACTCCTGGCTCCACACTCAGGGGTCACTCCTGATGGTGCTCAGGGGACCATATGGGATGCCGAGGATCAAATCTGTGTCTATTGCATGCAAGGCAAGTGCCCAACCTGCTGAACTATCTCTTTAGCCCCAATATAATTCTTTAAAAATCCTCTTTATGTATTTGCCAGCTGTGGTGGCGGGGTTGGATTTCTCACACTCGGGGAAGTGGAGGCCGGCCTCACACAGGCAAAGTTGGTGTTCCATACGGAGCCCTTCCTGGCCTCCACGCCTCTCATTCTTGTTCCTTACAATCCCAGACTCAATAGGTATATCCCTTCCTTTATTCATGGGGTAGGAATTTGGGCCACATTCAGTGGTTATTCCTGGTTCTGTGCTCACTAGTGACCCCTGGCAGGGCTCCTGATGACTGTGAGGTGCTGGGGGATTGAACCAGGGCCAAGCATATCCAAGACCTTCTGTGCTTTCTCTGGCCTTCTATACATTTATTTTTAAAATTGTACAGAGACTTATCAGGCCAAGCCGGGGCAGGCTCAGGCTGCCTCTTTAGACGTCTGTGTGATCGTGGGCAAATCGCTGTGTATGACTCAGCTCCTTTCCCGGGAAGGGGAGATAATAGTAGCAGGACCTAGTGGATCTAACATGGGGGTGCAGAAATGGCATGTCTGGAATATTTGAAAGAGTCGCTGGTGCCTACTCACCCCCAGTCAATGTGGGAAGTGGAAGAGGTGCTTGAATGGGAAGAGTTGGATGCTCCTGTACCCGATACCGTTCTGGGTACACCCAGACGCAGAGCTCAAGGGCAAGATCAAGACCGGACACAAGTCCCACTCCCTCCTTTAGTACTGAGAGGACAATGCCCAGGTCATGTTGGGCATAGTTCAGTTATGCCTGAAGGAAGTCAGAGGGCAGCTGTTAGCCTAAGTCCACAAGAGTCCAGCAGTCGGTCCAGTCCTGATTGTTGTCCCCACCCACCTGCCAGTGTGGGGTGAGCGGTTGCTGAGAGCATCTGGCCTCCGTGTAACTTTTTGTTCATTTGCTTATGAACCTGTGAGACCTGGCCTGGATTTTATTTTTTGGCTTTGGGGCTGCTCAGGGCTGACTCCTGGCTCTGTGCTCTGGAATCACTCCTGGTAGTGCTCAGGGGATGCTAAGGATTGAACCGCAGTGAGATGTGTGCAAGGCAAGTGCCTTAATCCTTGTGATAGGGGACTGGAGCGATAGCACAGTGGGGAAGCTGTTTCCCCACTGTGCTTCAACCCAGGTTCAATCTCCATATGGTTCCCTGAGCACCACCAGGAGTAATTCCTGAGTGCAAAGCCAGGAGTAACCCCTGAGCATCGCTGGGTGTGACCCAAAAAAGACAAAATAAAAAAAAATCTTTGTGCTAGTTCTCCAGCCCCTGGTCTGAATTTTGATTCTGAGACTCCTGTGGCTAGAGCCTCATAGGGCCTCCGCTCCCTGTGGGACCCCGACCCCTCCCCTTCCTTACTGGTTTGCACCCACTGACATTTGGAGCCACACCCAAGCTTGCTGACTTCTCAGATACAGTGTCTTAGATGTCCTGAGGTCTCTTTCCTCATGACATCACTGCTGACCAGTCTCAGACCTCTCTTGCACTGCCCCAAATTTCAAGGAGTGAGGCCCCCGTTCTTCCAAGATTGGGCAGTGCCATCTCCATCTCAGCAGCCTGTTCCTGCGACTCTTGAGGCCTCTTGCTTCTGCTGCCCACCAGCTTCCGAGCGCTCTGGCCCCCTATTCAGAGCAGCTTCTGTGACCTCACCCACAAAGCTGGGTTAAAAAAAGCTTGTTTATTTATCTTGCAAAAACATCAGTTTCCTGGTTTTTCTATCATTTCATTTTATTTTGGTTGCTTGGTTTTTTGGGGGAGCCATACCCAGTGGTACTCAGGTTATTCCTCCCTTTTGCCTCTGTGCCCAGGCATTGCTCCTGGCAGGTTTGAAGGACGATATGGGATGCTGGGGATCAAACCTGGGTCAGCTGCATGCAAGACAGGCACCTGACCTGCTGTTCCATCTCTCGGGCTCTTTATTTTAGTTTTGGTTTGGGGACTACACCTGGCGGTTCTTAGGGTTCTTACGCTTGCAAGGCAATTCCTGGTGGTGCTCTGGGGGGAAATTTGTTGCCAGGGTTCCAGTATGCCAACAAAGCCCGTGCTCAGCCCTGTGAGCTACTTTCCCTGTCCTGTCGTCGTTTTGAATATCTTAGCCAGGGCCACTACCGTGGAGGCCACTCGAGGTACTGTAAACTTGGACAGAGTGGAAAGTTCCGGAAAGCTCCAGATTCATTAGAGAGGCTTGAACAGACAGCCAATTCCGTGTCTGGCTGATAAATTCCACTCCCTGTCAGCGAGTAGGTATTTATCTTACAGTGAATGGTTCCCCATTGCACCGACTTCTAAAGAGCAGATGAAAGCAGATGCAGATGTGGGGAGAGGAAGCAGCCGCTGCAGCGTCCAGCTGCTCTCCCCAGGCTTATCAGCTTCCCTCACGGTCAGGCCCCTCTCGAAGTCGCAGAGGCACATTTCCAACAGCTCTTGTCCTTACACATGGCACTGGGAATATTGCAGACCCTCTGCTTGCTGTCAAAATAGAAGTCACCTTGGTCACAGGGATTCGGCTTCCTCCTCAGCCTCAGATCTGCTCGCAGCCCGATGCGGGCAAGTGCGTCTTCCTTGCTGATGCTTCGTGACAGCTGGGACAGGACAGGAGCTGCGTGAATTCTTTTTTTTTTTTTTTTTTGCTTTCTGGGTCACACCTGGCAATGCTCAGGGGTTGCTCCTGGCTCTGCACTCAGGAATTACTCCTGGCTGTAGTATGGGAACCCTATAGGATGCTGGGGATTGAGCCCAGGGCAACCTTTGTGCCAGGCAAATGCCCTCCCTGATGTGCAATTGCTCGGCAGGGGCCTGAGGCTGTGAATTCTGCCCCCTTCCCAGGGTCAGTCTGTGAGATCTGGGCTCCTTCCCTTCACCGGGCAGGCTCGAGCTTCTAAACCCCACATCCTTCTCCCCACCTGCCTCTACTGTCACAGCTGCACTGGGCACCCTGGATGGCTCTGGCCCTTGCAGGGATGAAGATGGTAATTTCCCTCTTTGAGTGGACGCGAGGATTGAGCGGAGCACCTTGGAGACAGCGTTCTGGTACGCAGTGGTGATCAGGCCCACAGCAACATGAGTTTCAGATGGAAAGAGGGGCTGGAAAAAAATCTTCAAATTAGAGTTTGTTTTTTAACTTGGAGACTAAGGGGCTGGGTTTGGTATCATAAAATGCTAAGGATTTTATATTAGTTATTTTTCCAAATTTGGGGGTCCTCAAATATGCGAGAAAATCATACAACCCAGGAAATAGCTCTTCTCTCTCCTCTCCCTCTCTTCTCTCTCCCTCTCTCCCTCTTTCTTCCTCTCCTCTCTTTCCTCTCTCTCCCTCCTTTCCCCTCCCCTCTCTCTCCCTCTCTCTCCTTTTTTCTCCTTCTCTCTCTCTCTCTCTCTCTCTCTCTCTCTCTCTCTCCCTCCCCTGTCTCTTTTTTTTTTTTGCTTTTTTTGGGTCACACCCGGCAATGCTCAGGGGTTCCTCCTGGCTCTGCACTCAGGAATTACTCCTGGCGGTGCTCGGGGGACCATATGGGATGCCGGGATCGAACCTGGGCCGGCATAGGCTGGCTGCATGCAAGGCAAACGCCCTACCCGCTGGGCTATCGCTCCGCCCCCTGTCTCTTTTTTGGGCCTCAGCAATGCTGAGGGCTTACTCTTGACTCTGTGCTCAGGGATTACTCCTGGTGGGATTCAGGGGACTATATGAGATGCCAGGGAATAAACTGGAGTGACCTGTGCAAGGAATGGGAGTGAAGATAGATGGTCGGCAACTACACCACCTCTGCTTTGCTGATGACATCGTTCTAATAACACCAAACATTAGCCAAGCAGCACAAATGCTGGCTGACTTCGACCAAGAATGTGGAAAGATAGGTCTACAGCTGAATCTAAAGAAAACTATGTTTATGAAAAATGAACTAGTTCTAGAGGTCCCATTCACTCTCAATGGAACAGACATCTCTGAATGCAGCAGTTAGGTGTATTTAGGTCGAGAAGTCAACATGATGAACGACCTAAAACCTGAGCTGCGCAGGAGGAAGAGAGAGGAGGCATGGAATGCCTTCAAAGGCATCGAAGAAATAGCTAAAAGGACAAAGAACCTCCGGGCACATCTCTTCGACTCCACTGTTCTCCCTGCATTAACATATGCCTCAGAGACCTGGGCCCTACGAAAAGCAGGATGAGAATGCTATTCGGGTCTCCCAGAGAGGAATTGAAAGAGCTATGCTTGGAATATCACGCCTCACTCAAGTGAGAGAAGGAATTCGGAGTTCTGACCTCCGTCGCTGTTCCAGTGTCAGCGAGACACTGTCTCGTTTGCCAAGGCATCGAAAATCAGATGGGCTGGACATGTAATGTGATTTGGAAATGACCGGCTGGACTAGATCCAGTTACCGACTGGATCCTACGGGATGTCAAAAGATCACGTGGCCGCCCACCTACAAGATGGTCAGACTTCCTTGTAAAGACCCTGAAGGAACGGTTTGAGGCTCTTCATATTCCTGAATCAACCAGATGCCATTGGGCCACATTGGCACGTGATAGGGTTCAATGGAAATGTTGCTGGCCGCCCGCTCGAGCAAATCGATGAATAATGGGATTCGGTGATCAAGTGATCAAAGTGACCTGTGCAAGGCAAGTGCCCTGCCCACTGTTCTGTCTCACTGGCTCCACAACACTGTGAAATCGGGCCAGCACCCAGAGATACTAGGGGTTGGAGTCATCCCACCTGGGTTACGGGCGTCAATACCCAGAACCTTGAACATTCTGGGCCTGTGGTCTGTAGTTGAGGTTACCGCCTGAGCCCGACTTTTGACATTGAAAATGGAAAGATGATGGTGACTATCCCTAACCTGCCAGAACTCCTAGAATGGTTGAACCCCCAAATGGATCTAATACTTAGCTAATGTCAGGAGTGCTATGGCTGTCCAGTGTGGGGTAGAATCGGGCGAGCTGTCCCCTTTCTCAGTGGCTGCCTGGGAGAAAGGCTGGACTCTCCCTGGCAGCCTCGCGCAGGGCCGCCCGCGGACGTGTGGTTGATAAAGCTGTTTCTCTCCTTTTCCCTCTTCACCCCTTCCTCCCCGTCTCATGAAGATTAGAGCTTTGGTCTTATTCTCTCTGATTTATTTTTGGGGCTACAACTACCACCTCTCATAGAGGTGCATTGCCCTTATGTGCTTTGGGGACCTTGTAGTACTGGGGATCAAATCCAGGCTCCCTGCATGCAAAGCATGTCCTCAGTCCATTGACCTGTCTCTCGGCCCCCTTCTCCCCGGAAACTCTGGGGTTCCTTGAGCTTCCATGTGCACCCCCTCTTTTGGGGTTCCGTGGGCTCTCTTGGAGCTGGGGTGCTCCCTCTTTTGCTGAATCACCATGCTAAGGATGATACAGCAAAATTAGAGGTATGTGAATAAGTTTAGATTCACAAGGTATAGACCAATCAGAGAAGCAGGTGGGGTCATCGCATCACGTGGCCCCATAATCTGCTACCTTTGTGCACAGGGGAGACTCACGTGGGTTTCAGCCATGCTGAGATGCATGTGTACACTGCCCCGCACTCTGCTCTTTTCCTCTGAGCTTATGCCACGTGTGCATGTCCTTGGCTTGTCTGGTGCTCTGGACACACAATTTTTTAAAGCTGCATTTGATGGTGCTCAGGGTCAACTCCTGGCTCTGTTTGGGGTGGGGTGGGGGAGTGTACACACACCCAGGACACACCCAGGACGAGAGGCAATGCTGGAATGCAGGTCATTGTCTTGGTAGTAGCCAAGTGCAGGGCAAGTGCCTTAGCTCTGTACTGTCTCTCCTGCCCACCGACACAGGTTCTTATTGTTTTTGTATGATGGCAGCTATCCCATCCGCTTTAGGGGCTGGCCAGCTCAGGGAACATCTTAGGAGCTGGGCTCTCTAAGATCATCGTGGAAATAGGGCTAGACTCTACATGTGTTTGTCTTTTATGATTTTTTTTGTGGTCATATTTTAATTTTGTGTGCAGGAGGAGGGCTGAGCTCTCTCTCTCCTTTCTCTCTCTCTGTTCTCTCTCCTCTTTCTTTTTCTCTCTCTCTCTCTCCCCTACCTTTCTAGGTTTATGAGCTGGTGGTGATGCTTAGGGGCTACTCCCTGAGTCTAAACTCAGAAGTCACTCCCTGGTGGAGCTTGGGGAGAACATATGGGATGCCAGGGATCAAACTTGGGTTGGCAGCTTGCAAAAGCAACTGCTCTTCCAGCTATACTATCTCTCTGGCCCACAGAGGATGAACTTTCTAAATGTGTTTGCTTTTAAGAGCATCTGATTCATCTTCACCAGCTCTTGGGGCATTTCTTCTGCAAGACTTGAAGTTCTGCTCGAAAGACTCAGGAGCACAGACTTAGAACTCAGAGCGCAGAGTTCCAAACACGTGTTGCTACCTAGCTTTTTTTTTTTTTTTGAGTCACATCCAACGGTGCTCAGGACTTACTCCAGGCTCTGAACTCAGAGATCACTCCTGAGGGGATCAGAGGACCCTTTGGGGTGCCAGGGATGGAACCCAGGTTGGCTGCTTGCAAAAGTGGCTGCCTGACCCTCTGTGCTATCTCTCAGCTCCCTGTTGCCAACTGTTGATGGAATGCTTATTAGACTTGTTTCAATTGGGCTCTTCGGAGTCACATGAAAAGAAAGAGAAATTTCCTGATAATTTCCACAAACTCAAATCCTAAATACATTAACATAATATTTGCACCCCCCATCCTTTTTTGCTGTTGAAGACCTTCTAACGTGGGTCAGTGGTTACCAGCTAGGAGAAATTTTGCTTCATTACAATTTGCATCAGATATATGTAAAACTTTTCCATTTGATCAAGGCTCCACATTTTTTTTTAATTTAAGAGTTCCAAACATCAAACATTTGGAAAACCCATGGATTGTGCGAGGCCTTGTGCTCTGAAATGAGTGATGTCAGCAGTCAGAGCCCCACAACCCTCAGCGGAACCAATTTTAGCTAATTTCAAAAGAGAAAAATAGTTTCCATATTTCAGTGAAGGGATACACTAATAAACTCAGTAGAGGATGAGTTATTTGGCTTCAGGAATGAAGACGTCTGTGGGCATTTGAAAAATTAGCAAACAGCAGGCACTTTGATAAACCATAGTCTATAAAAATGAGAAAGTCAGACCCAAGAGTCTACTGTGACCAATCTATTTGGGAACGATAATTCATTGCCACTGGAGTTCTGAATAAATGCCACAATCGTCTTCCTATAGTCACTGCCTTCTGATCATAGAGGCTCAAAAGAGATGAAGTTCCAGGTTTCCTTTTTTATTCACCTCCTGACTCACTAGTTCATTTATTGAGCCTAGGTACTGGGTTCTGAGTTAGGTAACTGGGTAAAAGTAGAAGAAAACAATCTCTTTCCTTTCTCTGCAATGTGAAAATGACAGAACAATGCCAGTTCTGGTCAATGAAATTTTTAGGTGTAGGTAACAGGAATAGAATGAGACCAACTGTGGCTCCAATGTTGGGATATTTGTCTTGTCAGGGAACAAGCAGGCTGAAGTCAGTGATTCTTTAGAAACTCCCTTCATGCTGTCGCAGTGTTGGGGATAGCATGTGAGCTGGCCCTGGGGGTTCAACTTGAATGTGTTGCCTGGTTCCTACCAGCCGGCTGCCCTCCCATTGAGTCACATCCCTGAGCCAGAGGTTTGCTGCAGTTTTCCGGGGGATAGTTCAGGATGAAGCCCCAGGATCCAGGTGACGGGAACGTTTCTGCTCCTAAGGTCCCTTCTTCTCCCCATGCTTGTCAAGCTAGGTTGCACAAACATGATCGCAGTGTTTGACTTCACAGTCTAGATTCAGAGCAGAAAAGGAGAGAGAAATGGGACAGAGAGCTGGTGCAGTGGGTAGGGCCCGCAGCCTTGCATGTGACTGGTCTGGGTTTGTTCCTCAGCACCCTAGAGGGTCCTCTGAGTCCCAGCAGGAGGGGATTTCTTACCACAGAACCAGGGAGCAAAGCCTGAGCTCTGCCGGGTGTGGCCTCCAGACTGAAACCATGAAGAGAGCTCCCTCAGGCTGGGCTCTGAAACCATGGCTCTGCCAGCGCTGGACCCTCTGACGGGCCTGTGATGCCAGTGTGGCAGCAGCTGACCTCTAGGTCATATTCAAGGGGTGAGCTGGCATCAGTCTGTTAAACCCAAACCATCACTGTTAGACCCCTGCAGTTTCACAGATGTGTACATGCTCAACCAGGGACTGTGAGCTTCCAGAGGATATTCTCACTGAGTCCTCGTGAATGGCCAGGGAGCTGAGAATTCTTGACTTTTTAAAAGCAGTTTTAAGGGAGCACTCCCAATTGGTGCTTGGGGAATTCTTGTCTAACCAGGCTGGAGGTTCGCATTCCTGCTTCATGGGCCTTGAGGACGGGGTACTCGGGTTGCCCCAACAGAGCTGGGGGCCTTCAGGGCTGCATCTGGCAGTGCTAGGGGACCACCTGGGTCTAGGATCAGACCTGGTTGGTCTCAGGATAGCCTGTGTCCTAACTGTTGTCCTTTCTGCTGGCTATTTTGTCCTCAGCCCCTCTCCCTGTCTCTCAGACTAGGGCCCGTGACCCTGGCTGAGAGCCCGGGACCTACTCAGGGAACGCTGGCAATACGGCACCATCCAGGACCATTTGGCACTGCTGTGAAAAGCCCCCATCCCAGGAGTGCCGGCCATGGCTCAGCCAGGCCCCAGGGACAGAGGCTGGGCCAGGCTGTCCATGTGAATGGCCCCCGTCGAGGAATGTTTTTGGCAGCTGTTAAAAAGGGCCTAACCCGCCCCGTCCTCCACTCCTGGACGCAGCCGCAGGCCAGGTGCTGGCTGACAGGAGATGGGAATCGAGGACTGAGATGTGAGCTAGAGGCTTGGCAGCATTTGTCTTGTGGCTGCTAATTTCCGTGGTGCCGGGAAGCATGTGTGGGGAGGCTGCACTGCTCCCTCCATGTGGGCGTAGTCTTGCCAGGAACAGGGCAGTCTGCACTTGGCAGCAATTGGCCTTAGTGCGGTGGTCAATGCCCCCTTCAGAGATTCACTGGGTGCAGCCCAGGACACCTTCAAACAAGACTTTCCCTTCTGCTGGCTCCCTGGAGAGACCCACAACCTTGATGACTGAGGCCCACAAATATACAAGGCTGACGATTGTCCCACATTTAGAGAGACAGTGCAAAGGGTCAGACAGAAAATAAGAAAAGTGGGCCTCTGACATAAAACATGCAAGAAACCCAGAGGCTCTTACACAGCACTGTGTGTGAGTGTGTGTGTGGGAGTGTGGTGTAGGGTCCAGAGAGCTCTTACACAGCAATGTGTGTGAGTGTATGTGTGGGTGTGAGTGTGTGTCCAGAGAGCTCTTACACAGCAATGTGTGTGAGTGTATGTGTGGGTGTGAGTGTGTGTGTCCAGAGAGCTCTTGTATAGTACTGTGTGTGTGAGCGTATGTGGGTGTGAGTGTGTGTGTCCAGAGAACTCTTACACAGCACTGTGTGTGAGTGTGTGTGTGACTGTGTGTGTGTCCAGAGAACTCTTACACAGCACTGTGTGAGTGTGTGTGTGTGAGTGTGTGGGTCCAGAGAGCTTTTGCACAGTACTGTGTGTGAGTGTATGTGTGGGTGTGAATGTGTGTGTCCAGAGAGCTCTTACACTGCACTGTGTGTAAGTCTATGTGTGTGTGTGTGTGTGTCCAGAGAGCTCTTACACAGCACTGTGTGTGAGTGTATGTGGGGTGTGAGGTGTGTGTCCAGAGAATTCTTACACAGCACTGTGTGAGTGTATGTGTGGGTATGAGTGTGTGGGTTCAAAGAGCTCTTGCACAGCACTGTGTGTGAGTATATGTGTGGGTGTGACTGTGTGTGTCAGAGAGCTCTTACACAGCACTGTGTGTGAGTGTATGTGTGGGTGTGAGTGTCTGTGTTCAGAGAGCTCTTGCACAGTACTGTGTATGAGTGTATGTGTAGGTGTGAGTGTGTGTCTAGAGAGCTCTTGCACAGTACTGTGTGTGAGTGTATGTGTGGGTGTGTGTGTGTCCAGAGAGCTCTTACACAGCACTGTGTGGAGTGTATGTGTGTGGATGTGAGTGTGTGTGTCCAGAGAGCTCTTGCACAGCACTGTGTGTGGAGTGTATGTGTGGGTGTGAGTGTGTGTCAGAGAACTCTTACACAGCACTGTGTGTGGAGTGTATTGTGTGTGTGAGTGTGTATGTGTCCAGAGAGAGCTCTTACACAGCACTGTGCTTGTGAGTGTATGTGTGGGTGTGAATGTGTGTCCAGAGAGCTCTTACAAAGCACTGTGTGTGAGTGTATGTGTGGGTGTGAGTGTGTGTGACCAGAGAGATCTTACACAGCACTGTGTGTGAGTGTATGTGTGGGGTGTAAGTGGGTATAGTTAGTGAGTTTATGTGTGTGCATGTAGATGTATATGTAAGTGTGGGTATATGTGAGTGTATGTATGCTTATGTGTCTGTGACTGTGTGAGGTTGTGTGGGTGCCGTACATGTATGTGTTAGGGTTGTACTTGAGTGTATGAATGTATATTATATGTTTGTATATGTGTCAGTGAGTGTGTGTATTATGTATTGATGTGTATATGTGTGTGAGGGTTGTGTGTGAGTATGAATGTGAGTATGCCTGTGTATATTATGGATATGTATGGGTGGGTATTGTGTGAGTATTTTTGAGTGTGTGTATATGTGGAGTGTGGTATTGTATATGTATGTGTGAGGGTGCTGTATGTGTATGAATTTTGTCAGTGTTGGTGTGAGTATATGTGAGTGTTGTGTGTGTTGTGAGTGTATGTGTGAATGCTATGTGAATGTATTAGTATTTGATTATATGTTTTGTGTGTATGGGTGCGAGTGTATGCATAAATGTATGCGTATTATGTGTGAGTGTGTGAATGTGTGAGTTTGAGTATGTGAGGAGTGTGAGTATGGAGACAGTGTGAGTCTGTGTGCGTATGTAAGTGTGTGAGTGTGTGAATGTGTGCGTGTGAATGAATGTGTGAGTTTGAGTGAGTGTGAGTGTGAGTATGTGACTGTGTAAGACAGTATGTCTGTTTGAGATATGAGTGAGTATGAGAATGTGGGTGTGAGTGAATGTGTGTGTGCTCCAGTGTGGTGTGAGTGTCTCTGTGACATGCGTGAGACTGTGATTACAGGTTCTGAGAACGGAAGCCGGTGTGCTGGCCCCCTGGAAGCTCTAAACCCTCCTGGGGAGAGCCCATGTGCTCCTGTGTCGCTGATGGTTCTCATTTTCCCGTTGTGGAAAGCTCTAAGCACCCCAAAGGAGGTGGCAGCACCTCACGCCTCCACCCTCACCAAAAATTGCCAGAGCTGCCCTTTCCCACCACACTACTCAGGATTGTTTTTATTCATTTATTCATCTATCTATCTATCTATCTATCTATCTATCTATCTATCTATCTATCTATCTATCTATCTATCTATCTATCTATCTATCTATCTATCTATCTATCTATCTATCTATCTATCTATCTATCTATCTATCTATCTATCTATCTATCTATCTATCTATCTATCTATCTATCTATCTATCTATCTATCTATCTATCTATCCATTTATTATTATTTATTATCCATCCGTCCGTCCGTCCGTCCGGGTCCATCCATTTTTTGTAGGACGGCACGGGGAACTGAGGTTTGGGCCACACCTGACAGTACTTAGGGCTGTTTCTGACTCTGTGCTCTGGAGTCACCCCTGGTGGTGCTCAGGGGACCATGTGTGGTGCCAGGGACATGCTCTACTTTCTTTCCGGCTTCTCTGGTCTAATTATTTCATGAATTTATTTGAGTTTTTGGGCCAGTAGGTTGTGCTCAGGGCTTATTCCTGGCTCTGTGCTCAGGATCACTCCCTGGCAGTGCTCGGAGGACCCCGTGGGGTGCCAGGATTGAAGCAGGGTCAGCCACGTGCAGGGAAGCTGCTCACTGGCTGTACTATCTCTCCGCTCAGTTTAAAAATTTCACCTGTCCAAACAGCAGGTGGAAATGACCCGGGACGCTGCAGAGAGGGTGAGGACCAGAACATATTCTAACAGCTTCACCCTTTCCTTTGTTGTCATGATACAGGTGGCTGAACTTGGTCATTTCACTGGTACACCCTGCCGGGTACCTACCAGGGGTCACTTTATCTTAAGCTGTGCTCCCCCCACAGGCTGGTCTCAGAGAGCATACGTGTGTGCTCGTGTATGCACACTACACACACACACATACACACTTTTAACTGTGGCGCTCACGCTCACACACACCTGCAGTGCACCCAGCTCTCAGGCTCTGCTGTGGCGACCCAGATGCCAGAGAACAGAGCTAGGTGTGGGTGGAGGGCAGAGTGATAGTGCAGCAGGTAGGGCTTGCCTTGGCTAACCCAGGTTTGATCCTGGCCCCCCATATGGTTCCTCAAGCCCTTTAACAGTGATCCCTGGAGCACAGAGCCAGGAGTAAGCCCTGAGTAAAAGCTGGATGTGACCAAACTAGAGCAAAACAAAAACAAAATCCTCCTTGTTGGAGTGTGTGTGTGTGTGTGTGTGTGTGTGTGTGTGAATCCCCAAAACCACCAAAGAAAAGAGCCCCAATGACGTTGCTCTGTGCGTGGAGGGGCGGTATTGGGGACAGAGCTCCTGGTCTCATGGCACATTTCAAGTCCACTTGAACCATTCCCAGGCCTTTAAGTAGGATTTGTTGTGTGCTTGCTCTGTATTCACAGTAGCTCGCACAGCAGCCACTTGTCACATGATCCTCCCAGGAACCTGGGGAGCTGGGAAGGCAGCTGTGAAGGGGGCTCCCCACCCTGACAGCCCCTCCCGCTGCCTCCCTGAAGAATCCCAGAATGAGGAATGTTGTTCCCAGAGTGAGCACCCCTGAACAGGGTGGCCCCAGAAAAGGCTGTAAGGGGAGGCTGGACTCTGGGCCAGGAGTGCAGGGGTGGCCACGGTGGCACCAGGTGGCAGTGGCCATGGTGGGGGGTTGTAAGACAGGAAGCCCTGGTGAGCTTTGACCTTGAGGGTCATCTGGTCCCACTTCCTGTGAGTCTCCTGAGAAACAGGTGGGAACAGAGGCGAGCAGACTGAGAAGCTGTCAGGGAACTGAAGGATCCAGCAGAGAAATGGGGAGTGGGGAGGCAGGAACGGGGGGCCAGAGGAGTGGGCAGAGGTGACTGGGCTCTGTGTGGTTTAAAGAACAGCCAAGAGTGTCCTGACTGGATTTAAGGCTGCAGATGAAAGAGTTGCCCAGGGAGGTTTAGGGAGGGGCCAAGCAGGAATTCGGTTTGGGACAAATCCAGTTTGAGGTAGGGACTAGTCCCCAGGGGGAGGTTGCTGAGGGTAGCAGGGTGCCTTTTCACAGGGAATGAATGCAGGCTTCGAAGCCCACTCACTTCCGGGGTGGGGGATGGCTGTTGTCCTACTGCAGGGCTAGTGGTGCAAAAATGAACAAAGCTGTTGTATGGAAGATGAAGCTATTTAAATGCACAGAATGTAGGATATGATACTAAAAGTGATGTGTGTGTTCATGTATTGTATTTGAATACAAGCTCCCACCATGGCCACAACCCCTCTGACCTTCTTCAAAAGTCTGAGGCCAAGCCATAGACACACACACACACACACACACACACACACACAATTTTTTGTTGCTCTGGTTTTTATTTTTTGATTCCACACTCAGAAATGAATGAGGCTACTCCTGGCCGAGTTCTTGGGGTCCATTCTAGAAGTGTCCAGGGGGTCATTCAGTGGCAGGGCTGGTGCCCAGGGCTGCAGTACTCAGAGCACAGCATATAGAGTACATATGCACACCAGCCCTGGCGCCATCTCCCGGCCCCCATGTGTGAGACACATTTTAGAATTCTTGACTTCCTAGTTGTTTTGTGATTGTCTGCCATGATAAAGTGAGGTCTTTGGAACCTGTGGATAAGTGTGGGGTGCTCACCTTTCCCCCACTCTCTAAGACCCACACACATTGAAATCACACACGTTTGATTATTACTTACAATTCAAAACATTCCTCCAATGATAGCAATGTATTTTAATATCCCAAATAACCTTGGTGCCTGGGCGGGATGCCAGACCTTGGCCTCATGGCTTAGTCCCACAACCAGCCTCCAAGCTGCTGTTTCAGCTACATTGTTCACGGTGAAAGTGAAACTCAAGCTAGTTTAAGGACCATGCCTGAACTTACACAGTGAGTGAGGGCCAGAGCGTGAGCCGGACTCAGCGATCCTACACAGAGAGCCTTCTCCAGCCCATTGAATGTGATTTCATTTAATGAAAAGACAGATTTAGCTTCTAGTTTCTTGGCTTTTCCCTTCAATCAACCCCTCTTCTTTTGTCCCTGGGTCACATTTCCATCTTTCACTGAGTCTTGCTGTATCAGTACCTTACGCCTCGTGCCCTGGGGAGCCTGGGTGCTGGCTCAGGCTGCCACTCCGAGGACCCATGTTTGGAAATCTGTCCCTCTTAAAGAGAGATGAGGACAGCCTAGAAAGGACTCAAGTAACTGGGACAATCAACATGTCGGGGAGCCGCCAGATGAAGGCACCGCTGAGTAATTTGGGCCTGTGTGAACAGACAATGGAAATGTTTTTTCAGCTCCGCTTTGGGGGGTGGTTTGCATGACACAGGTAGGCAGAGCCACTTGAAGGTTTTTTTTTTCTTAGTGTTATGAAGAGCTCCGGCAGGTTGAACGTAGGGGGTTGAGAGTATGCTGGAGGTGCTGCTTGCACCCCCTGGCACTTTGTGGTTCCCAGGAGTGATCCTGAGCACTGAGCCAGGGGGAACCCTGAGCACTATACTGATTAACCCTGAGCACCATGCTGATCCCGCCATTAGTATAGTGGTAAGCTCATAGCGGTAAAGCTCAGCAGCTCTAGGAGGTTTGGTGCCTTTGGCTTTTTTTTTTTTTCCATGAAACTGCCGCCAGCAAAGACAGAGATTCTGATGCTTCATGCTGGAAACTTTTCCCCCATCACCTGGGCCATGACTCAAATCTGGGCACATGGACACTGTGTTCCCCCAAATGATGCCTTGGTTCAAGTACCCATGGGGCCCCAGAGCTTCTTCTCAAGCTTCTTTCCCTTCCCAGACATCCCACCTCCACTTCCACGCCATAAAACAATCCCACTGGGAGTCCCACACAGGTCAGACCCTCTTCTTGCTCCTCTAACCTTCCCACATGGGGTTAACCTCCCAACTGATGTCCCTAGGGCCTTAGGAAGCAAATCCCTAGGAAGCAAATCTCCCCTCCCAGCTCCCAGCTATGTCCATGCAGCTGCCACACTATGCTGACCACTACTATCTCAGCATACACTCCCTACATCCCTTGAACTGCACAGCCACATGTAGGCCACGACACTTATCACACCCTCACACTGCTCACACTTAGACCTCCTGTGACTGGGTCAAGACCAGTAGGGATGGAAAAGAGAAGTCCAGGTTAGTCCCTCAGACTCTCAGAGGGCTGACTGCAAAGATTCACCCTAGTACAGTGGAGGCAAAGCAAAACCAGTTGGAAGAAGGGCAAGAAGCCATCAATTTCACTAAGGCTAAATAGACGCATACTCCCTTTCCCCCACCTCTGTCCCATCTGGGCGGCCCGTGGACCCACCCACAAACTGCTTGGGGCTGTCGGCTGTGATCCGGAGATACTGACACATGGGGCAGAGCTGCTACTGGTTCTTCCCCAGGCTCAGCTGATCATGAGGTGTCCAGGAGGAAGGGTGGGTTCTGGCCACCTACCATTCTGGCCTACCATGGAGTTCTGGCCAACACCAACTAGCAGCCCCAACTTGGAAGAAGCCATGGGACCCTCCCCACACAACATAATGGTAGCCATTTTTCAACGTCTGAAGTCCACAGCTCATCAGAGCCCCACCCTAGGTATACACGTTTTGGTGGTTAAAGTCACTGGGCTTCCGTGGAGATGGGTTAGGGTCACTCCCCACCTCCTCACCCATCCAGGAGACCAGTGGACCCACCCACAAACTGCTCTGGGGCTGTTGTGGCTGTATTCAGAGACATGGACACATGGGGGCAGACTGCTACTGGCTCTTCGTTGGTGCACAGTTGCAGAGTGGCCACACAGTACATCAAACTAGTAGATACCAACCATAGTTCCAGAAATTCAGATGGTCAATACGAACAGAAATAGACCAGATTAGCCCATAACAAACCAGAAATAAAAGTCATACGTTATCAATACCATTGCCATATATGGGTGCTATTGTCAATATAATTGGTGCCAGTGGAGGAGCAGGCATGGATGAGGGGTGATGGGAAATGAGTGTCTTTGGTGGTGGGAACACACTTGGTTGGTTGGATTTTGTGTTGGATGATGAAATACTTACTAAATAAAAATAAAATTTAAAAAACAAAAAATAAATAGAAGCATGCAAGGTTTGGGCAGTACCAACTAGTTCTGAGAACTCTTAGGGAATGATTTAGGGATAGGCATGTTGAGGATGTTTAATGAGCTAAAAACAAAAACAGAACAAAGTGAAAATGGTGGAACAGGGTAGTCAGCAAAGCACAAGAAAGTATGAGAGCAGGATGATAAAACTGCGATCAGAAGGATGAACGAAGAGGGGAAGTGGGGAATAAAAACTCAGTAGAAAGTCTGAGTAGCAGAGTTATAGTAGCTGAGGAAGAAATCTGAGAGCTTCAAGATGAGGAAGCTAGAAATCTAAAAACCAATAGCCAGATAAAAAGCCTAAAAATAAATGAACAACCCACCAAAGAACTATGACATGAGTTTGGGGGGGAATAATTTAAGACTCCACTGTCTTCCTGAAGAACAGGAAGTCACATTCAATGAAGAACCACTAGTTGAAAAATCATAAACAAGAATTTCTCAGAGTGGCAGAGTGCAGGTACCCAGATCCAAGAGTTCTAAGGGTTCCAGCAAAACATACTCAAATGTAAATTCCGGGGCACACATTATCTTCAGGATGACAAAGAAAAAAGTCAGAGACATCATAGATAGTGAGACCAATAAAGGAACTTGAAGCCTGTAAAACTCACATGCCTGTCAGATGAGACTCAATGACCCAGAAGAGAATGGAGGATTGGTAGAAAATCTAATTGAAAAGAATACTCTACCCTGTAGATTATTACTTAGGTTTGACTGAATGATACTAAATTTCATGGACTGGCAACAGCTCAGGGAAATTATAGGCAGAAAACCAGTTTTTGCAAAAAACTAAAGGAACTTCATTTAAAGATAAATTTCTCAGCATTTTGCCATTGAGCATGACATTGACTCATGGTGCATAGTTGCTTTCTGCTAGCTTGGGAAATATCTATTTATTCTCAGCTTGCTGGGGTTTTATACTTCTTTAATAATGAATTGTTGCTTCATTTATACTGTGTTCTAGGTCTATTCAAGTGGTCTCTTAATACCCAGAGAGAGTTTATTATAATAAGATTCCTAACAAAAGATTGATATTCTCTTTTGGGATAAAACATATTTACACGTCTCCCCAAGAGACTCTCAGAGGCCGGAGAAACCTTGCGTCAACACAACCTTATATTCATCCAAGGTCTGGACAGCACAGCTGGACACAGCCCAACCCAAGAGAGAGGCTGGACTCAAGGTATGCAAGACTCGGCAACCACGCCAACCAGGCTTTTCAGGGGAGCTGAAGCTGGGGGCTGCCTCCCCAGTTAGGCCCCTTCCACAAAGGGCCTGGCAGCCCACCCCAGAACTGGTGCTAAGGCCAGACACCAGGTATTCAGGCAGGGTGGAGCTTCTACTTGCTTGCTCTGTAGTGATGGGGTCCCTGGAAGGGGGGCAGGTTTGGGTCCGCCTGTCCCTTCCCTACAGACTCTCAGAGGCTGGAAAGCCTTATGCAACGCAACCAGATCATCCTCAAGGTTGGGACTGCACAGTTGGACACAACCCGATCCCCCTGGTGCGCAGGCACAAAGACTATGCAATATCTCAAAACCTGGTATACCACAAATGGTGGCGGAGTCAGAGGTTAAGTAAGACCAAAAGAAAAAAAAAGAACAGTATGCTAATAATTTCTGAGAAAATGACAATACCAGCAGAGAACTGAGCATTGAATATAGGCAAA
>JAJIBD010004415.1:0-66280 GCA_021461705.1 Cryptotis parvus | reverse complement strand
TTTTAAATTTTTGACTCAAATATTTACTACTTTTTGAGTTTTATTTCTGTATTTGGCAAACTCTACAGTCTACTTAAGCATACTGGAGCTAACTGTGATCACTGCCAGTCATTTATTACTTCTGTTGATCTTTGGTGCGTATTTGGAATTTAAGGATTGAGGAGAAGAGAACTCATTTTGGGAGGCAGAGGGAATTTTGATTTTAAACTCTTCACTAACACAGTTTTGAGACTGTTTTTTATTAGAAAAACAAATTGTTATGACATTATGAAGACTTTTGTTATTTTCTTTGGCATTCATATGACATATTCTGTATTCAAAATAATGAAAGATAATATATTATCTATACTTAGATAATACTGTTTTATCACTGTATAGCTGGACTAATATAAAAGCTGAGATTATAATAGATATATGCCTTATAAAATTGTGCTTAAGATGGCTATATAAATAGATAATAAGATAATATATATCTTGTATAGATGATATATAATCTATTATATATCTAACATAATATAAGCCTGGTATTATTTTATTTTACTTTTTATACCAAGACTAAAGTATTGAACAGTATTATGGACTCGGTTCCATAACCTGAAGAATGGTTTGGAGCTCCTGTCCCTGGAGCAAATGATGCCCTTGGAGTTTGCACTTGCACTGTGACGGACCCAATGGAGGTATACTGAGTGCCCACTAGAGCCAAATCAATGTAAGATAATGCGGAGAGACAGTGTTACGAGTAATAGATAGCAAAATAAATAATATATAAAGATTACTTAGCGGGATCCGCTCGCTAAAGATTTGGCTACAGTTTTATAGACATATTTATAAAAAAATACAGGTTAGAATAATATAGAAAATCAAAATAACATGCAAAAATCAAAATAGATACACAGCATTACTTTTGAGAAGAACTTGTTTATGTAGTTAAAGGAAGGTAGGGTCCAAAGCAGGCCCAGCAAAGTCTGTCATTTAATGATGCTGTATATAATGAATTAAATTTATTACAGTAATGTGAAAATCCCCAATACAAAGTTTGAAAATCCTAATTGCATGTGATTATCATTTTTATCAGAATAAATCATACAATTATATGAATAAAGAAAACTCTATTGACTTTGATCATTTGATGACCAGCATGCATAATGAAGCCACTTAAAAAAGCAAAGCAAAGAAAGTTTGTTATTCTATTTGTTCTTCTTCCTGCTGCTGTATGGATGGTTGAATCCTACAGGGACTAGGTTTGGGGTCATGGAGCCTACCTAGTGGAGTGCTCAGACACTGTGTGATACTTGAGTGAAGATTGAATTCGACCCACTTATAAACGGTGCCCGTGTTACATCCCTCGTCTCATGGAAAATTCTTTTGAAAAGAGTGATGAATCCACTTTGACCAGATAGACTTGCTCTTCACACCACTAGGGCCAGAGGACAGAGACCGGTCCTGTCTTGGAATGTGTGCTGATCTTACCGGGGCCTCACAAAACCGCACATCCCCTGTCTGACAGCTATATCAATGCTTTCAACCAATTAGTAACTCTGTTGCAGGCTCACCTGACTGGACAAGACTTCCCTTTATCTGCCTCCAAACCATCTTCCAGACCCCAGGGACCTTCAGCGATTCCTGGAGCTGTTTTCCAAAGATATAGAGAGATTCCCAAAGATGTGTTGGCCTTCTGTGGGTCACCCAGGAACCTGCTATCATCTATGAGATGAATCTGAGAGACTTCTGCTTTACCATCCTCATACACTTAAGGAGGCAGTTTAGGAAACCACAGCGAGGAGGGTGTCTTAACAGTGCAAGGATACTGCACAAGAATCTGAGGTGACTGAAAGAGGGAGGAACTGGCTCAAATTGTGTGTTCCACTGAAATAACTAAGAGAGAGAGGTTGTAATGGAAGTAGACCAAAATAACAAGGCATAAACATAACACATTAATGTAAAATAGCACATCAGTTATTTAGATCATCAAAGGATATACAGACATCACTGTATCACCTTTAAAAAGGCCACCTGCAAATATTAGGAAAAACCAAAGTATTTGGCTGTACTATTAAATAACAGTAAGCCCTAAGAATTCCTTAAAACTCCCAGAAAAAAGCATAATTGATGAGGGAGACACCTCTAGGCAATATCCAGGCGATGGCAATGTCTTTGTAGCTTGTTCAATCACTGAAAGAAATATTGAACTTAAGAAGGTCAAAGATCAAAAATATAAAAAGGAAGAAACCTTCATACAAATAGGGTGGAGGGGACTTATAAGTGATACATTAACTTAAGAGTACATAGCAAGTCCCAAATGTGGAAATCTATCAGCCAATTTGGAAGGAAATAAAATATATCTCATCAATCACAGTAAGAGACAAAGAAAGAGAAATAATGTAAAGAGATGTTAGTGAAGATTACTTGTAGATTATAGGAATACTAATGCGGCGAAAATAAAGGGGAAAAATAACTGGTGGAAGGAAGAACTTTTGCCTCAGATAGTTGCAGAGGAAAGATTTCACACCCAGGTCCAAGAAGGCCCAAAGAGTGTTTTTGCGCCTAATTAGAATAAACTGAACAACACATAGAAGACAGATCAAATGTAGCCAATCAAAGAGGGAGGCATTAAAGAGGGTGAAAGGAAGAAAAAAGCTAAAAATGAGAGACTGGCGCAAGGAATCTTGCCAGACCTCCCATATGTAAAATAAAGAATGGATGTTGTATTCCATGAAATTACACTAAATGGGAAAAAAAGGGTGCCCACTTCAGCCTGCCACTTTAAGTTGTTCTTTAAAAGATTTGAGGAAAGCGTTTTCCAGATATAAGAGGCTGGCAAGCACGTTACTGAAGAAAATCCACCTATGAAAGAAAGAGTCAAAGAGATTCCAGCCTGGGGCAGCCGCCTACCTGGGCTCCTAACTGGTTTGCTCTGTGTTAATCTGAAGTGGTGAGAGGAGCCCAGTTCCAGGCGTCCGGACCGAAGCGAATGGTCGTTCAATTGTGATGGGGCGGAGTCCATCTGGCTGCTTTCGGGACCCCAGAGGTGATGGGCCCTCCCAAGCCACATCTGCCCTCCTGGGGAGCCCACTTAATCCAGCTGAGCTGGGCCTGAGGCGAGCCGGAGTTCGGATATTAAGTCAGGGAGTTTTATGGGCGCATTTCCACTCCTCCCTTTATTTGTCAGCTTGGTGGCCATAGGAGTTGCCCTGGGGCCATCAGACCCTAGCATGAAGAGCCCCTCTCTGCGGCTGGGGGGCTGGAACTTCGGCTTGCCCGGCCCAGCTGACTATGGGCCCCAGGAGGACATAAGTTTTGGGAGTGGGCCATCACCTCTGGGGTCCCGAAGCAGGGATGAGACTTCGCCCATCACACTAGCCACCATTTTAGCTGTCTGGATGCTGGAAACTGCCTCAGTGACCAGATTAACAGACCAAAACCAGTTCGAGCCTAGGTTACGCGCAGCCATTGCGGCGCGGTGTCCATAAAATAGTGGAAACAGTAATGTCTTTTAATGCACTGCATTCCACGAAGGGCGGAAAGGATTTGACGGGAGGGAGATAAAGAGGAGAGAAATGATAGAAGAACCTGCCAAGTAGTTGAGGTGTGGAGGGGGAGGGAGGTGGGGGACATTGGTGATGGGAGAGGGGTTTGGGTGGAGGGTGGGTGTTCGGAACACTGTAGGACCAAAGCTCTACATATACATCTTTTTCAATTGTATGTCTAAAATGGTGTAATAATATTTGGGGGAAATAATAAAATAAGAAGTAAAATTAAATTAAATTACAAAAGAAAAAAATCAACGATACCAAAACCCCAGCAGCTAAACCCCACACTTACCACAGACAAAAATGGCATCTTTTTGTGTGGCAACAATAATCTTTCTTTAATGGGCTAATTCTCTCTTGTTGAAGAGCTAGGAGTGGGGCTCACAGATAAATGGGTGAGGAAACAAAATTCCATCAATTTTCTGCTTATGAAGCTTACATTAAATTTGCCTGGAAATGAAACAGGAGTCAGAAGATGGTATACAGTCACTGGAAATAGCCAATGGTAGAAGTAAAGAAAGGCAGGGAGGAATGCAATGCCTGCCCAAATCAGAATAAAATAAACCATCCCAAAGAGAGAGGAAGTAATTAGAAGAGATATGGGGCATTCATTGCTTATTGGTTTGGAAAAGAGAAATGTGAGCAAGTTCACAACTCTTTGCCAACATGTATGGACAAACTTTGCTCAGTACATCTAAAAACATTGATGAGACACAATAGGTGGCAGGGACTAAAGTATTTCACTTTTGCTTATTAGACAGATCTAACCAAATAGAATATCAATGCCAAAGATATAAGATACCTAAAGTGGAATTAAAATAACTACCCAAGAATTAATTGACACAGGTGGATCCGTCTACCCAAAGGATTAGATATCATTCTCTAGTAGACATGGAGACTTTTTCTCAGGATAAACTATGTGACATACTAGGGCATATAACTTCTAAAATGTACATACACTTATAAATATATGAAACCACCATGCAAAATTCTCTCTCAGATCAGTGTCGCCCAGAGGCCTGGAAATCATTCTTAAGGAAAGAAAGAGAAATGGCGGGGGCAGGGTTGAGGTGAGTAAAGAAAGATTGCAGCTGGTGTGGTGCGCACATGCTACCACCAACCTGAGTTCTATCTTTAGCACCACTTATGGTCCTGGAGTCCCTGAGTGGTCTCTGGGAGGTATAAGAGCCAAGAATAAGCTCTAGAGCACTGCCTGGTGATCCCTGAGCCTATGTAATCATTTACCCCAAATACATGGATCTATTGGAGACTTCTATTTTAATTCTATTCATACCTGAAACAAATCTTACACATTCTGTACTAGAGCCATGCTCGGTAGTGTTTACTGAGTATTATTATTATTTTGTAGAGGTCTCCAGGTATGCAACCTCTATTGGTCAGTATCATGGGGTACTCTACTTAATCTAGTATCTAATGTCTTAATATTCAATATGGTTGAAATACAATGACAATTCAATTTATTCTTATAGTAAATTTAGAAATAAATTATGTTAGTTATGTGTGTGTATACAGAAGCGTATTTTTTAGAGCATGGAATAGTGAGCCAAGAGAGATATAGACTGTATCATTCTCTAGCAGGTAAAAACAGCTGAGATAAAATTTAGATATAGAAGTCTGAATTAGTGATTGTCTCTGAGGGAAAAATGGTCAAGGGGGTAAATAATATTCTTAATATACATTTTTACAGGCACCCATAAAAGCTTCTCGAGCCCATGTGCTGCTTTAGCCCAAGTAGCCCTAGCACAGCTTATAAGGGTACCTGAGCACACGTAAACGCCCGGGGCTATCTCCTCCTCTTAAGATGCTGTACTGTACTCTACTTTTACCTGCTTTCTCCTCATTACCCATTTGAAAACCTTATCACTACAAAAAATCTTTGTGTTTTTTTTACATCCACAAAAATAATATGTTTATATAGAGGCCACATTTAGAGGGGGGTGCTGTGGGAGGCAAGCAGTCAAAGTCAGCTGTGTAGCAAATTTAGGGTTGCACCCACATTTAGCTAGGGACTCTACCACCACTTTGAGCTGGTTCCCAGCTTCTCTTTCCCTTTCTTTCAAGGAGTTGCTTTCTGAAGCAGCATGCTTATAGACAATAACGGTACGATGCAGAATTTTGGATGTCATATTTTAATGATACTTTTACCACCTACCAACAAAAGTAACATGCTGTTTTCCTTTTTTTCCCAAATGCAGGATATAAATCAAAGATAACAGCACATTTGGTAGTCATTTGTCAAACTCTCTGGTTAAGGGACGTTTTCAGGCTTTTTTCTCATTTTTTTCATGGCGACACAGTAATTTTTAACTTTATTGGAGTAGAATTGACTAATAAAATTGCAATATATTTTAAGCGGAACCTCAAATCATCGGGAGCCAATTGACAGACATACCGATTATGAAAAGACTCTCATCATCATGCCAGGTTGATTAAGCGGCCATCAACCTTACTTATTTAGAGAATTTAAGTTCTAATCGTTTTTAGCAGCTTTCAGGTCTGAGAAAACAGATTTGCTTCACCTCTCCGTGAAGTTATCACTGTTTTACATTAAAATTTCAGACTGTTATAATCAAATCTTGTACATTTTACAATTTTCCTTATTTTCAATTTTTTCTTGCTTTCTTGTTTGCACTCCCTTTTTAAGATGTATTTATTTATTTATTTATTTATTTATTTATTTATTTATTTATTTTTTTGTTTGTTTGCTCTTTTCCTTTTGGGTCACTCCCGGCTACACTCAGGGGTTACTCCTAGCTCTTTGCTCAGGAATTATGCACGGCGGGGCTTGGGACACAATATGGGATACCAAGGATCGAGGAACTCTAGGTGGCGTATACAAGGCAAATACCTACCACCCGCTTATCGTACGGCTCTGGGCCCCACATTCCCTATTTTGAGTTATTGCGGCTATAAATATTAATGTGAGAGATCTCTGTGAGGTGGGGTGGGAGCTCGAGGGGGAAAGGGGCAAAAGGCAGGGCACAGAGAGATGAGACTTCAGGAACAAGACATTTTATACAAGGACCCCATAACTCTCTTTAGCATAGTATAAAAGGACAACTTACAACAGTTAGAGAATAAGTTTGCATAAGCTTACACACTACAAAGACATTCGATGTGTTTAGCATTGCATATGACAATCGGAAACAAACCTGCAGGGGCGGGAGTTATAGTCCAGTGGGTAGGGCATTGGCTCTTTTCCCTTTTTGCAGCGTCGCCCCATGACAGCCCGGGTTCTATCCCGAGCCCCCATGGCTGGTTCCCCTGGAGGCACTGCCTAGTATTTCCTTTTTACCCAGAGCCAGGAAAGAAAGCCCACGAACATTGCCAGGTGTGACCCAAAAGAAACAAAAAAAAAAAAAAACAGAAGAAAGGAAACCAAAACCTCAGGAGGGTGCTTTCAGGGTAAAACAAAAGTAATATGTTACAGTATGCTGGCCGAGCCCTTCCGGGACTCAGCTCCCCAACATGGCAAGGTCTTACCAGACATAGGAAGTAACAGAAACTAAGCAAAACCTGTTTTCTGTCTCGCACTTCAGAGCAATGTCCATTAGACTCAATCTTAGGGCCCGCTGCAGCCTCAAAGGGAGATGTGTATGCAGGAAAATGACCTAGAATAGCAAGTTGTACCTGTGTTTCCGCAATCATGAAACGTACAGGAAGTCTCTTTAGGGGAATCCCGTACTAAGTCACCTTCGGGAGATAGTCTGCCCTTTCAGAAAAAGCCCCGGTGTATTTTTGGTAAACTTGAGGCAAGTATCCATCAGGGACCATAGCACATCCTTTGAGCTGCTTTCTACCAACAATAAGAATATTTTTTTTCTTTGTGTGACATTTCTAAGAAAACTGGTATTATAGTGCTCTCAGGTTCCACTTATGATATTATAATGTTTGTTTGTTTCTTAGCCGCTTTACCCAGTGGTGCTCAGGTCTTATTCTTTGGGTATTGCGGGAGGGGACTTAGGGCACATTATGGGGTGTCCAGGGTAGAATCCAGGAGATCGCCATGTGCAAAGTAGTGTCTTCCTTAAGCTTTGAACCCCCAGACCCCATTTATGTTATTATAACTGCGAGGGTATTCCTTCTCCATTTTTTATGACTGGATAATCCACATATATAAGCATTTAGTATACTATAGTCAAGTTATATATATGTATATATATACGTCTTACATATATATATAAAAGAAGTATATTTTTTTTCTGTTGCAGATAACATGATAGAATATGAGCAAAATTTCAGTGATGATTTCAGCAATATATAGTAAAGAGATGCTAATACTTTTTAAAAACTTATAAGATGTTAATATTTAAAAAGGAACCTCATAAGCACAATAGAAAAAAATCTACAAAATTTAAAAAAAAAGTGGGCAGAGGGAAGTAATAGGACCTCTTCTTTTGTTGGGGAGCCATGCGGTACTGGGTAATCTGTTCCATTACCTCTGCATGGGCAGATCTGTTGAGCAATTTTCCAGGCTGTAAACATGTTCTTAAAGGGGTCCGTATAACATATTGTTAGCACCAAAAAAGCTCAACATCAGAGATTGCCAGAGAAGGGAAGTTTCCTGTTCCCTGTTGTTGGAAATGTAAATTGAGATAACCACTCGGAAATCACTGTGGAAGTTTTAGGGGTTCCGGGTACAGTTCTCTTATAATTCAGGCATAATTCAGCAATTTCCACTTCTAGGCTTATAGGTTAGGAAGGTGGGATAAGGTTATTGTAGAGTATCATATATATATGTGTATATATAAGTATATTATATAGTTGCATCCTAGTGGGCACCATAGTAACATCTCTATTAGTCACTCAAGTCACAAGCAAAGTGCAACCCAAGGGCATCTGCTTGCTCCAGGAACAGGGAGGAGCCCTAAACTATTCTTTGGGTCATGGAACTGAGGTCCCATAATTTTACTAGTTTTGGTATAACTGGTAATTAAAACACGAGTAGCTTGCCATTGCTTTTTACCGTGTAGGTGGGTATGAGTGCTCAGTAGGTAAGGGCTCTCCAACACGGGAAGCATTTAAATACGATGGAAACTTAAACTTACTGATGAAACACACATATATGTGAGAGTAGTATATGTCCCCATATAATATAACTGTATATATATGTAAGATAGTTATGTACATATATACATATACTATATTATGTATCACTTCACTTGTATCCCTCTGCTCTTCCTGTTGTTCATTGATTGATTTTGCTCATCATTGAGTTTGCTCCACGGGCACTAGTAAAATCTTCCATATGTGGCCTCGTTTAGCTTGTGCTAGTGTAGCCCAAGGGCATCCTGCTCACTAAGGAACACAGAGGAGCTCTCTCAAACCATTGTCTTTAGGTAATGGGAATGAGGTATATAATTGTGACATTGGTTTTTGGCATATCAAATATGACCTGGCAGCTTGCCAGGCTCTGTGCCATGCGGGTGGTATATTCTTAGTAGTAGGCTTACATCTCGTGACATTTATGGATGAACTGCAATAGGAGAGATCGGCTTTTCTCTTGGGTGCCCGAAGCTGAGATTCTCAGTGGAGCTCCGGATGTTGAAAATGACTGCCCAACTCTCTCGCTAGTGTGGGGTTCACTCAGGCTTCTTTGCAAGGTTTTATTGGGATGGCAGGCCAGGGTTAGAACCCACCATTCCCTCCCGGGTGCCTCATGATCAGCTGTAGAGAGAGAGCTGGTAGCAGCTTTTGCCCTGTGAATCCGAGAGTGATAGTATGTAGAGGCATACATATATATGTATGTATTAAATGCCTATATGTACTCTCCATGTTTAATGTACATGTAAATGTTATTATGATTGTTACGTCATTACAGTAACCATGATGTGAATATAAAACAGCCCAAATGTCTCTCAGCTAGATGAATAAAGAAAACTTCATTATAAAAAAGGCATAAAATTAGACGATGATTTATTTTTTTTTTTTCTTAATGCACTTTCTCTAGGAATTTCCATTATGTATGATTTTAATAAACATGATGGAAGAGTACTTTCCTCTATTTTATTCAAGAGTTTGAAATAAACTTTCAGCTTTTGATTATTATATTAGCTGGAATTGTTACGAGCTTTCGACCTTTTAAGGAGGGTTTGGATACTCTCATTCTCTTGAGTCTAGAGTAGTACAGCACCCATAAATCGTTTTATACATTTTAGGCTCATCGGAGGTTCAATCTTATGCACCGAATTATGGTTCTCCAAGCACCACAAGGAGAGATCCTGGAAACAGAACCACTGCGTTAATTCTGAAGACTTTCAGAGTAGACCCAAAAAACAAAAAGTATACGTTTCTTCACACTTTTGTATAGCTTTATTATAATTAAATGTCATATATTGTCAAACTCTTAGTTCTTTTGTTAAGATAATCATAATTTGCTGAGGTGTTATTTTTAAATTTTATTTTAACTGAATGATTTTGTTATGCAGTATATTACAGTGATTAACTAGTTTGGAAGCATGTTTTTTTTTACAAATCAGATTGATCATGGTGTATCACTTCACTTGTATCAAGCTTGTCTTTCACTCACGTTGTTCATCGATTTTTGCTGAGTGGGCACCAGTAACATCTCCCCCCCATATGTCTTTTCGTGAGCTAGGTTAGCCCCAAGGGCACCTGCTTACTCCAGGAATGAAGAGCCCCTCGAAGACCATTCTAGCTGGTCGCGGGAATGAAGTCATAATTGTTTCTGGTTTTTTTGGGCATATCAAATATGACACGGATAACTTCCCAGGCTCTGCATTGATCGTGGTTTATGTGTAATTTATTTTTTTATGTTACCCTTTTTCCCTCTTTCTTTATTGTTAGTAATATCATTATAATGACTTTATATTACACAAACAACTGTATACTCTTGCGTTTAACTGTGATGCTTACCAGTGAATCGCATTTCTCTGTATGTGTATACCATTAATTGCTCGATTTCCAAAGTTCCAGTGCCATTGGGACGCCCTTTACCAAAAGTAAGACCCAGATTTATCCATTCCTTCTGGTACTCTTTCCATGCTGTAGCCACTGGTTTTCACTGAGTCTAGGAATGAATAACTCCTCCTCTGGCTGTTTGTTTCGTTATGTATATATTGCATCTGAGTGAATCCATCTGGCAATAGTATTTCATTTCCTATTTCATTTTAACCATCTCATTTAATCTATTTTTTGGATCTTTATTTTGGATCACCGTATTTTTTTTGGGGTGGGTAGTAGGGAGGGCTACACACACCCAGTGGTGTGTAGAGCTCTACCTTAGGAATTTCTCCTGGAAGTGCTTGGGGGAACTATATAGGATGCCTGGGATTTGAATCCGCGTTGGCTTCATGCAAGGCGTACTCTCTCTTACTGTCTCTCCAGCCCCATCTTTGTGTGCCACTTTTTTTAAATGGTAGATTAGCAATTCATTGAATGTACAGATGACAACTTTTTTAAAAGTATTTTATTATACCACCATGAGATATACAATTACAAAGATATTTGTATTTGGGTTTTGGTCATACAGTGTTCCAGCACCCATCCCTCCACCAGTGCCCATCTCCCACCACCAAAGTCCCCGGTTCCCTCCCCCTACCCCCAGCCCGCCTACATGGCAGGTTCTTTATTTCTTTCCCTTTTCTCTCTATCTCTTTCTCTTTCCTTCCCTTCAGATTGTGGTTTACAAACATACAGTAAAAGGGTTGTCAAGTGTATCTTTTTGCCTCTCATTTAATGCTCAGTTCTGTGTTGGTATTAGTACTTTCGACAATGGTTGCACACTGTTCCATTTTCTGTCTTTTTTTTTTTTTATTTAATTTTATTATTTTCCCCCAAATATTATTACACCATTTTAGACATACAATTGAAAGATGCTCATGTAGAGTTTTGGATCTACAGTGTTCCAACACCCATCCCTCCACCCAAAACCCATCTACCATCACCAATGTCCCCACCTCCCTCCCCCTCCGCACCTCAACTACTTGGCAGATTCTGTATGTCATTTCTTTCGTCTTTTATATCTCCTTCCCGATAAACTTTCCTGCTCTTCGTGGAATACAGTGCATTAAAAAGACATTACTGTTTCACTATTTTTAGTGGACCGCCGCGCGAAGCTGGCGCGGCATCTAGCTCGAACTGGTTTTGCTCTGTTGATCTGGTCGGTGAGGCATTTTCTCAGCGTCTGGACAGCGAAGATGGTGGCTAGTGTGATGGGCGAGATTTCATCCGGCTGCTTCCGGGACCCCCCCAGAGGCGATGGGCCAACTTCCGAAACCCCATCTGCCCTCCTCGGGGATCCCCATCGTCAGCTGGGCTCGGCGGCGACGGGCTCCAGTCTCCCCAACCGGCTTGGCGCCAGCTCTGCATACTGGTTCCCGGCGGCTCTGGGCGGGTCCACCAGGCTCGACAAAATGGAGGGTGGAGTGGCTTAACCCCTGACTCCATCTGGTGGATTCCCCAGTGATTCCCGCTTCTGGGAGCCGCCTACCTGGGCTCGAAGCTGGTTCTTGCTCTGTTGATCTGGTTGTGAGGGCATTTCTCAGCGTCTGGACAGCGAAGCTGGTGGCTAGTGTGATGGGCGGGGTTTCATCCGGCTGCTTCGGGGACCCCCAGAGGCGATGGGCCAATACCCAAAAAAAACCCATCTGCCCTCCTCGGGATCCCATCGTCAGCTGGGCTCGGGCGAGCCGGGCTCCAGTCTCCCCCACCAGCTTGCAGCAGCTCTGCATACTGGTTCCCGGCGGGCTCCTGGGCGGGTCCACCAGACTCGACAATGGAGGGGGGAGTGGCTTAACCCTGACTCCATCTGGTGAATTCCCAGTGATTCCGCTTCTGGGGCCGCCACCTGGGCTCGAACTGGTCTTGCTCTGTTGATCTGGTCGTGAGGCATTTTTCTCAGCGTCTGGACAGCGAAGATGGTGGCTAGTGTGATGGGCGAGTTTCATCCGGCTGCTTCCGGGACCCCCAGAGGCGATGGGCCAACATTCCAAGCCCATCTGCCCTCCTCGGGGATCCCATCGGCCAGCTGGGCTCGCGTGCCGGAGCTCCAGTCTCCCAGCCGCTGCGCAGCTCTGCATACTGGTTCCCGGGCGGCTCCTGGCGGGTCCACCAGACCTTCGACAAAATGGAGGGTGGCTTAACCCTGACTCCATCTGGTGAATTCCCAGTGATTCCCGCTTCTGGGGAGCCACCTACCTGGGCTCGAACTGGTCTTGCTCTGTTGATCTGGTCGTGAGGCATTTTCTCAGAGCGTCTGGACAGCGAAGATGGTGGCTGGGTGTGATGGGCGAAGTTTCATCCGGCTGCTTCGGGACTGGAGGCGATGGGCCAACACCCAAAAAACCCATCTGCCCTCCTCGGGATCCCCACCGTCAGCTGCGCGCGGGGCTGAAACCATGGCTCCAGTCTCCCCAGCTCTTGCGCCAGCTCTGCATACTGGTTCCCGGGCGGCTCCTGGGCGGGTCCACCAGACTCGACAAAATGGAGGGGTGGAGTGGCTCAACCCTGACTCCATCTGGTGAATTCAGAGTGATTCCCGCTTCTGGGAGCCGCCTACCTGGGCTCGAACTGGTCTTGCTCTGTTGATCTGGTGGTGAGGCATTTTCTCAGCGTCTGGACAGCGAAGATGGTGGCTAGTGTGATGGGCGGACTGGTGTTCATCCGGCTGCTTCCGGGACCCAGAGAGCGTATGGGCACAGCAACTCAAAATCCATCTGCCACTCCTCGGGATCCCCATCGTCAGCTGGGCTCGGCGAGAGCGGGGCTCCATTCTCCCCAGCCGGCTTGCGCAGCTCTGCATACTGGTTCCCGGGCGGCTCCTGGCGGGTCCACCAGACTCGACAAAATGGAGGGGAGTGGCGAAACCCTGACTCCATCTGGCGAATTCAATGATTCTCGCTTCTGGGAGCCGCCTACCTGGGCTCGAACTGGTCTTGCTCTGTTGATCTGGTGCGTGAGGCTTTTTCTCAGCGTCTGGACCGCGAAGATGGTGGCTAGTGTGATGGCGAGTTTCATCCGGCTGCTTCGCGGGACCCCCAGAGGCGATGGGCCAACACGAAAACCCATCTGCCCTCCCTCGTGATCCCATCGCTCAGCTGGGCTCGGCGAGACCGGGCTCCTGTCTCCCAAGCGCTTGCAGCTCTGCATACTGGTTCCCGGGTGGCTCCTGGGCGGGTCCACCAGACTCGACCCATTTTTCTCTGTCTTACCTAGCCTTTGACTCCCACACGTTTTTGATTATTTCCACCTTTGATAAGACCTCTGGATACATGTTTCACTTGACCTTGGATATTGGTATCATAATATGTACATATATATTTATGTCATGCAAATAAATGCAGTCATTCTGTATCTCTGTCTCTCTCCTTCTGGCTAATTCCACTCCAACATGAAATTCTCCGTGTCCATCCATTGATAGGCAAATTTCATAGCCTCGTTTTTTCCTAACAGCTGCATAGTATTCCGTTGTGTAGATGTACCAAAGCTTCTTTATCCAGTCATTGATTCTCGGGTACTCTGGTTGTTTCCAGATTCTGGCTGTGAATAATGCTGCTATGAACATAAAAGTAGGGATGAGTGTTTCCACTGCATATTTTTAGATTCCCAGGAGTGGTATGGCTGGGTCAAATGGGAGTTCAATTTCTAGTCTTGTTCTATTTCTAGAATGTTCATATTGTTTTTCCAGAAAGGCTGTACCAGCCGGCATTCCCACCAACAATGGATGAATGTCCCCTTTTCCCACATCCACGCCAGCACTTGTTGTTCTTGCTCTTTTGGATATGTGCAGTCTCTGTGGTGTAAAATGATATTTCATTGTTGTTTTGATTTGCATCTCTCTGATGATTAGTGATGATGAGCATTTTTTCATATGTTTTTGGCCATTCGAATTTCTTCCTAGTTGGAAGTTTCTGTTCATTTCTTCTCCCCCATTTTTTTGATGGGGTTGTTTGTTTTCTTCTTGTGAAGTTCCACCCAGTGCCTGATATATCCTGGATATTAACCCCTTATCAGATGGGTATTGGGTAAATATTCTTTCCCCATTCTGTGGACTCCTTTTTGTATCTTAGTCACTGTTTCTTTTGAGGTGCAAAAGCTTTTTTTTAGTCTCATGTAGTCCCATATGTTTATCTTTTCTTCTGAGTTGCTTTGTTAGTGATGTTTCACCTTTGAGATGCCTTTAGCTTCAATGTCGTGGAGGGTTTTTCCTATATTTTCTTCAATGTACTTTGTGGATTCAAGTCTGATATTGAGATCTTTAATTCATTTTGATCTGATTTTTTGTGCATGGTGTTAGACAGAGGTCCAAATTCATTTTTTTACATGTCGCTGCCCAGTTTCCCCCACAACAGTTGTTGAAGAGACACCCGACCTCAAACACATGATCATTTAATCTTTGATAAGGTGTAAGAGATGACAACTTTTTTTTTTAAGCCATACCGGGGAGTGCTCAGAGCTCATTTCTGATACTCGCCTTACAGATATTAATGGTTTAATGATGTAAGTATCTATGTGTATATTATGAGTGAGTTCAAGTGTGAAATTATAATTCCCTCATTCCCCATCAACCTCCCAGTTTGTTGCAACTACAATGATCATTACAGTGTATAAATATGAAAGATCCTGGGAAGGTTCTGGTTCCCAACCGTCATTATCATCTAAGCCTCTTGCGTAGCTGTGGGTCTGATCTGTCCCTTGTCCAGCTCTGCTTGCTGCTATGGAGGCTGTGAGCCTGTAGTCATGCCTGTTGACATGGAGGTGGAGCCCACATCCCCACTCCAAGTCCAGCCAGTCAGCCTCCCCACGTGTCTGCTAATCCTAGGAACTATGTTGGACTTGGCCAGGGGCTGAGCCATTTACCGTTCTCCGAGACTCCATGGGCTGCTCCATGTGGGGCGAGCAAGCGCAGCTAATGGGTCTGATCTGTCCCTTGTCTCACTCTGCTGGTTGTGAAGGCTCAGATTTAGTCTTTTTTACTAGTAATTGGCATATTGGTCCTTAATTTCTTTATGAACTTTTTATTTACAAGAGTGAATGGTTCTAGGAATTGATCAGTTTCTTTTTATATTTGTGTAAAATTGTTATAGTCTGTATGTTTCTTTGTATTTTTTGTGGTAAAAGCTACAGCTACAACATTTTCTTATCTATTTCTAATTTGGGTCCACTTTTCTTGGTGAATCTAAAATATTGTCATTTTCAGTTTGTATTTCCAAAGAACAATATTTTATTTTTCTATTATCCTTTTGTCCATCTTTTAGCTGGTTCTATTCTAATCTTTGTCATTTCCTTCCATCCATGATTTTTGAGACTGAATTTCTTTCTTAAGTCCCAACTTAGTGAATTATGATTCACTCAGTCAAAAAATAATTCACTCATTTAATATTTGTCCTGTTTCTTGAGGTAGATATTTATCATCATGAAATTCCTGCCTAGAACAATTTTTCTTACTCCCAAAAGTTTTTTTATTGTATTTGCATTTTCATTTATTTATAGGTATTTAAGTGTGTTTTTCCTTTGCACTATTGGTCTTTCAGCAGCAGCATGCTTATCTAGTGTGATTTCCCAACTGTTTGTAAATGGTTTCTACTGTTATATCTTTGTGATAAAAATAATTTGTTTGATATGACTTCAGTCTCACTACATTTTTAAAACTTTTTGTGTGTGGCCTAAAATCTGCCCTGAGGAATGTTCTTTGCATACTTGTGAAGTCTATATATTCTGTTGCTTTTTCGTGGAATTCACTGTGTGCCTTTTAGTGTAACTAGTCTAATGTGTCACCTAAGACTAACATTTTCATATTTATTTTCTGTCTAGATATCATAATGTTTGCTGAAATTGGGGTATGAGAAAGTTCTAAGTAATAAATTTTCCCTAAATAAGTTTACTTAAAATAATGTTGCATTCTATTTTCCCCTCAGACCTGTTATTTTCTTCCATATGTTTAGGATCGTCTGTCAACACTTATAAATTTTATGACCTCGTTTGGGATTAATATTGTGTGTATCATAGTGCTCGGCATATTTGTGTAAGTATTCCTGCTTCTTTAATTTCAATATACAGAGAGTATCTATTTCTATCTCTTTACTTTCAGCCTTCGTGTTTAGTTGAAATGAGTCTCTTGTAAGCAATACATAAATTTATTGTGCATTCAGATTCTCTATGTCATTTGTTTGTTGAATTTAGTTAACACTTAAAAACTTATTCAACATCAATCATTACTGATGAATCGTGACTTTAAGCATGTTGTTAATTATTTTCGGGTTATTTTATAACTTTTTTCTATTCTTTTGCTCTTTTCATTTGTTGATTTTCTATAATGGGAATTCCTTTTTCTTTTGTGCATATTTATTATGGGTTTCACATTGCAGATGCCTTGCAACTTTTTTGTTTTGCTTTTGGGGGTACACCTGGTCATGCACAGAGTTACTCCTAGTGCTACAATAAGGAATTACTCCAGGCAGTGCCTAGGAGAGCACGTGAGATGTCTGTGATCAAACCTGAATTAGCCTCATGCAAGGAGAATACCCTACCTGCTCTATTTTGTTCCATCTCTCATGCAGCATCTTATATTTGAAAATCTAACTAAAGCAACAACTTAATTTCTAATAGTTACTGAAACATTATTTATATTGTCTCCCAAACATATTTTGGAATGATAGGGATTAAAAGTAGGACCATACTTATATAAGTCAAGTGATTTACTACATCTCCGGCCCTCTCATATTTTGTATTTGATGTCAAAATTAGAACTGTTGTGATTTGTGTACTTATTAGTAAGTACACAATAGTTACCAATTTGTTAGTCTTAACTTCAGGCTTAAAATGGCTTAGTAATCACCAATTTGGCATTATAAAATTCTAATTATATATGTATATAAGAATATATGTTAATGTGTATATAAATGTAAGGTTTTAGATTTTTAACTATATGTTTACCTGTAAAATATTTTTATTCAATCACTGTGCGATGGGCCATTACAAAGCTGTTCATGATAGAATCTCAGACATACAGTGTTCCAAAACCCTTCCCTCTATTAGTGCACATTTCCCCAACACCAATGTGCCCTGTTTCTCCCCCAATACTGCCCCCCCACCAACCTGCCTCTAGGGAGGCTCTCTCTCTCTCTCTCTCTCTCTCTCTCTCTCCTTTTGTGTATTGTGGTTTGCAATATAGACACTGAAGAGTTATTATGTACATCCCTTCACTTACTTTCAATACTCTAATCCTGTGTAGCATTTCCAACTATTGTTGGCAAACTGGTCTTTTCTCTATTTTACCTAACCTCTGTCCCTCACATACTTGTAGTAGAGCCCAGACATTGAAAAGTCCTCCTGAACCTGTTTTGTCTGGCCTTGAATATTAGTGTTATACTGTTTTTCTTTAAAACCCACCAATGGATGCAGTCATTCTGTATCTGTCCTTCTTCTCACTCATTTCACTCAGCATGAAACTCTTCATGTCCAAAGACTTATAGGCAAATTTCATAACTTCATTTTTCCTGATAGCTGCATAGTATTCCATTGTGTACATATACAACAGTTTCTTTATCCAGTTATCTGTTTTCAGGCACTCAGGTTGTTTCCACATTCTGACTTTTGTGAATAGTGCTGCTATGAAAATAAAAGTGCCGATGGTGTTTCTGCTGTGTTTTTTGAGCCCCCAGAGTATATTCCAAGAAGAGGTATTGCTGGGTCAAATGGGAGCTAAATTTCTAGTGTTTGGAGGAATGACCATATTGTTTTACAAAAACATTGGACAAGTTGGCATTTCCACCAGAAATGATTGAGAGTACCTTTCTCCTCACATGTACACCAGCACTGTTTTTTTTTTTTTTTTTTGCTTTTTGGGTCACACCGGCAATGCTCAGGGGTTACTCCTGGCTCTTTGCTCAGGAATTACTCCTGGCAGTGCTCGGGGACCATATGGGATGCCAGGGATTGAACTCGGGTTGGCTGCATGCAAGGCAAATGCCATACCCGCTGTGCTATCGCTCTGGCCCCTGTCCTTGTTTTTTTGGATGTGTGCCAGTCTCTGTGGTGTGAGATGATATCTCATTGTTGTTTAGATTTGTATCTTCTTGATGATTAGTGAGGAAGAACATTTTTTCATATCTTTTGGACATCTGAATTTCTTCTTTGAGGAAGTTTCTGTTCATTTCTTCTCCCCATTTTTTGATGAGGTTGGATGTGTTTTTTTTCTTGTAAAATTCTACCAGTGCCATATCTTTATATCAACTCCTTATCAGATGGATATTGGGTAAATATCTTTCCCAGTCTTTGTATTTTGGCCACAGTTTCTTTTGAGGTGCAGAAACTTCTTAGTTTCATGTAGTCCCATTTGTTTATCTTTGCTTCCACTTGCTTTTTCAGTGATGTTTCAAATCTTTGAAGATGCCCTTAGCTTCAATGTCATGGAGGGTTTTGCCTAGTTTTCTTCAATATAGATTCAGGTCTGATATTGATATCTTTAGTTCATTTTGATATGACTCTGATGCATGGGGTTAGAGGTCTGAGCTCATTTTTTAACATATAGCTACCCAGTTTTCCAAACACCTCTTGTTAAAGTTGCTTTCCTTACTCCACTTCATATTTCTTGCTCCCTTACAAAAATTCAGTGATCATATGTTTGAGGGTGTCTTTCAGCATATTCAACTCAATTCCAGTGGTTTGTCAGTTTGTCTTTATTCCAGTATCATACTGTTCTATTCACTACTGCTTTGTAGTACAGTTTGAAGTATGGGATGGTGATGCCTCCCGTCTTTTTTTCCCCAAGGATAGCTTTAGCTATTAATGGGGGTTTATTGTTCCATATGAATTTCAGGAGAGTTTGATGGATTTCTTTGAAAAATGTCATGGGAATCTTATAGGGATGGCATCAAATCTCTATAATGTTTTCAGGATTATTGCCATTTTCACAGTGTTGATCCTCCCAATCCATGAGCAGGGGATGTGTTTCCATTTCTTCATGTTTTCTTTTATTTCTTGAAGTGGTGTTTTGTTGTTTTCTTTGTTTAGGTCCTTTACATACTTTGTTAAGTTTATTATGATGTAATTGATTTTTGAGGCATAATTGTGAATGGATTCTTTCTTCTCTTTCATTATTTGCATTAGGAAAGCCACAGAATTTTGGGTATACAGATCTGTTGTTTCTAGGACTTTCTTGGTAGAGACTTTAGGGTTCTCTAAGTATAGTATCAAGTCATCTGCAAATAGTGATAGCTTGACTTCTTTCCTATCTGGATACCCTTAATATCTTTTTTATTCCTGATTGCAATGGCAAGTATTTACATTAATATAGTCAATAGGAGTGGTGAGAATGGGCAGCTTTTGTCTTGTCCCTGGTCTTAGAGGGAAGGCTATTAGTTTTTTCCCACTGAGAATAATACTTATTTTGGGCTTGTTGTAGAAGGTTTTTACTATATTGAAGAAAGTTCCTTCATTTCTCAAATTTTGAGAGTTTTTATCACGTATGGGTGCTGGATCTTGCCTAATGCCTATTCTGCATCTAATGATATGATCCTATGTTTTTTCTTTTTTCTTTTGTTGATATGGTTTGGTACATAAAATAATTGATACATAAAATAATTATATAATTCTTTTATTATTTCTATTATTGATATTATGTCTTAGACTTGTGAATGTTAAACCATCTGTTGACTCACAAGGATGAATTCTACTTGTTCATGGTATATGATCTTTTTGACAAGTCATTGGATTTTATTTTCTTTTATTTTTTTAATTTTTTATATTTTTTGCTTTTTGGGTTACACCCGGCAATGCTCAGGGGTTTCTCCTGGCTCTGCACTCAGGAATTACTCCTGGAGGTCGTTGGGGGACCATATAGGATGCCGGGGATAGAACCCCGGGCCAGCATGGGCCGGCCCGCATGCAAGGCAACGCGCCTACCCGCTGGGCTATCGCTCCAGCCCCTGGATTTTATTTTTCACTATTTTGCTGTTCATCTATTTGCTCAAGCAGTGCCAGAAACACCTCCATTCACTGGGAATGAGGTCCATTATTGTTACTATTTTTGGCATATCAAATACACCATGGGTAGCTTGCCAGGCTCTGCTGTGGCTCTGGGTTCATCCCGTGACAAGTGACAAAAGTATTTTGCTGAGTATTTTGCATCTATGTTCATCAGGGATATTGGTGTGTAATTTTATTTTTTTGTGATGTCTCTCTCTGCTTTTGGTATCAGGGTGATATGTGCCTCAAAGAAACTGTTTGAGAGTGTTTCTGTTTCTTCAGTTTCCTGGAAAAACTTGAAAAAGACTGACAATAGGTCCCTTTAAAGGTCTGGTAGAATTCACTTTTGGAGTCCATCTTGGATTTTGTTTTGGGGAAGATGTTTTAATACCACTTCATTTTCCCTGATAGTAGTAGGCCTTTTCTGGTATTCTGGTTATTCTTGATTCAGCTTTGTGAGATTATAGAAATCTAGGAATTTATCCTTTTTTCTAGGTTTTCTTGTTTCATGGCATACAGACTTGCAAAGTAATCTCTGGTTATCCTTTGAATTTATGTGATTTCTTATGTGATGCCCCCTTACCTTTCTGATTTGGTTTATTAAGGATCTTTTTCTATTTATTTATGAGTCTTGCTAGTGATTTGTCAATCTTGTTTATTTTTTTAAAGAACCAAGTCTTAGTTTCATTGATCCTAGGAATTTTTTTTTGGTTCCAGTTCATATACTTCTGCTCTATTATTTACTACTATTATTAGTTCTATTATTTCCTTCCTCTTGCTTGGGTCAGACTCCTTTTTGTTGGTCATTTTCTATGATCTTAAGCTTTCAAGTCTAAGTATTTATCTGGACCCTTCCTTCTTTCCTGATGAACACTTGCAGAGCTATAAACTTTCCTCTTAACACTGCTTTAGCTGTGTCCCACAAGTTCTGATAGCTTGTGTCCACATTCTCATTTGTTTCTGAGAATCTTTTGATTTCTTCTTTGATTTCCTCTATGACCCACTGATTGTTCAGCAGTGAGTGGTTTAATTTCCAGGTGTTTGATTTGATTCTCCCTTTATGTATGTGATTAACTTCTATTTTCAGTGCATCATGATCTGAAAGAATCACTTGATATAATTTCTATCTTCTTGATTTTTATTGAGGTATGTTTTGTAGCCCAGTGTGTGGTCTATCTTATAGAATGTTCCATATGCACTGAATAAAAATGTGTATTTGGCTTTTGGGGGATGAAAAGCTCTGTATATATCTATTAGTCTTTTCTCCTCCATTTTCTCCTTAAAATACAATATTTGCTTGCTAAGTTTTTGTCTCATCAAGAGGTGAAAAGGCTATGTTGAAGTCTACAACTACTATTGTGTTGTTACCAGTGTTTCCCCTTGAAGTCTATTAGCAGTTTTGTTAAGTATTTTGCTGGTCCGTCATTGGGTATGTGTATATATTTATAAAGTATAATTATTCCTGATATACATATTCCTTGATTATCAAGAAATGGCCTTCACTGTCCCTTCTACACTATTTCAGCTGGAAATCTATGTGGTTGGATACTAGTATAGTGACCCTGGCCTTTTTGGAAAAGTTATTTGAATGAAGAATTGTTTTCTAGTCTTTGATATTGAGTCTGTGTCTACTGGGATTGTTGAAATGTGTTTCTTGCAGGCAGCTAAATGTTGGATTCTGTTTTATAATACATTTTGCCACTGCACCTCTAAATTGTTGTCTTTAGGCTATTGACATCGAGAGGGATTATTGTCATGGAGTTTTGTGCCATCTCTTTGTAGAAGTTTGTTTTGTTTTGGGGTTTTTTCCTGTCTTACAGTAGCCTCTTTTAAATTTGGTTTTAAGTCTGTGAAGTTTCTGAGCTGTTGTCTGTCCATGAAGTTGTGTATTGTTCTTCAAATTGAAACGAGAGATGAGCCGGGTAAAGTATTCTTGGTGAGACATTAATTTCATTGAATTTTTTCACTACACACCAGCACTGTCTTTGGGCTTGGAGGGGTTCATCTGATAAGTCTGCTGTAAATCTAAGGATGTTCCTTTATATGAAATTTCCTTCTTTGATCTTGCTGCTTGTAGTATTGTGTCTCTAAATGGCATTTCTTTTTTTTTCTTTTTTATAAGTTAGTATTTTATTATCCCATAGTGAGATATACAATTGCAAAGATGTTCATGTTTGGGTTTTGGTCATACAGTGTTCCAGCATCCATACCTCCACCAGTGCCCATTTCCCACCACCAATGTCCGCACTTCCTTCCTTTCCTCCACCCCTAGCCTGCCTCTATGGCAGGTTCTTTTTTCTTTTAAGCATTTTATTATACCACCGTAAGATATACAAATAAAAAGATATACAATTAAAAAGTTCATGTTTGGGTTTTGGTCATACAGTGTTCCAGCACCCGTCCCTCCACCAGTGCCCATCTCCCACCACCAACATCCCGGTTCCCTCCCCTTCCCCAGCCCTGCTCCATGGCAGGTTCTTTATTTCTTTCCCTTTCTCTCTCTTTCTCTTTTCCTTCCCTTCCAGACTATGGATTACAGAACATACATTAAAAGGTTGTCATGTGTATCCTTTTGCCTCTATTTAATGCTCAGTTCTAGGTTGGCATTAGTACCCTCGACAATTATTAGCACCCTGTTCCATTTTCTGTCTTACCTAACCTCTGACTCCCACACGTTTGTGATAATTTCCACCTTTGACAAGACCTCCTGATATATGTTTCACTTGACCTTGGATATTGGTATCATAATATGTACATATATATTTATGCCATGCAAATAAATGCAGTCATTCTGTATCTGTCTCTCTCCTTCTGGCTAATTCCACTCAACATAATCTTCTCCATGTCCATCCATTTATAGGCAAATTTTATAACTTCATTTTTCCTAACAGCTGCATAGTATTCCATTGTGTAGATGTACCAAAGCTTCTTTATCTAGTCATCGATTTTTGGGCACTCTGGTTGCTTCCAGAATCTGGCTATTGTGAATAATGCTGCTATGAACATAAAAGTAGGGATGGTGTTTCGGCTGCGTATTTTTGGTTTCCCAGAGTAGATTCCCAGGAGTGGTATGGCTGGGTCAAATGGGAGTTCAATTTCTAGTCTTTGGAGGAAAGTCCATATTGTTTTCCAGAAAGGGTGTACCAGTCGGCATTCCCACCAACAATGGATGAGTGTCCCCTTTTCCCACACCCACGCCAGCACTTGTTGTTCTTGTTCTTTTGAATATGTGCGAGTCTATGTGGTGTAAAGTGGTATCTCATTGTTGTTTTGATTTGCATCTCTCTGATGATTAGTGATGATGAGCATTTTTTCATATGTTTTTTGGCCATTCGAATTTCTTCCTTGCTGAAGTTTCTGTTCATTTCTTCTCCCCATTTTTTGATGGGGTTGTTTGTTTTCTTCTTGTAAAGTTCTACCAGTGCCTGATATATCCTGGATATTAACCCCTTATCAGATGGGTATTGGGTGAATATTCTTTCCCATTCTGTGGACTGCTTTTGTATCTTAGTCACTGCATTTCTTTTTATGATTAGGATATGTCTTGGAGTCTTTATTTGGGTCACTTTTAGCTTTGGGCTTTGGGCTTTTTGAATTGGGATGTCTACATTCTCCAGTTCTGGGAACTTTTCAGCAATTATGACTTTAACAGTTCTTACCTCTTGGTATTGTCTCCCTGTTCCTCTAGGACTCCAATGTTTCTTATGTTGTTCCTCTTTAATTCATGCCAATGTTCTCTTGTCCACTATTGAGCTATTTTGAGGTCCTTTTCTGTCTTATTTTGTTACCTGAGTGCTGTCTGCAGCTCATCTTCAAGTTCATTGATTCTGTATTTTGATATTGTCATTCTACTCTTGAGGGCACCCATTGAGTTTTTCATTTCATGTGCCAAGCCAAGTGTTTCATTGATGAAACTTCTGTTTATAGTTTTCTTATTTCTGCTCTCATTTCCTCCGTTTTTTAATGAGTGAACGCGTTCCACTGTTTCTTTCATATGCTCCTGTATTTTAGTTGATTTCCAGTCCACTATTACATTGAGCTCATTAACATCCTCACCATTTCATCTCTGAATTATTTGTCTTAGAGATTATTTGTGTGGGTCTGTCTTATTGAGCCTTCTGGACTCTTTTCTTCATCCATTTCTTGTGATGGGGTTTTGCGTTATTTCCCCATGATGCTGTGGTAGTCTGGAAGCAACATCCCCTAAATATGGTTCTATAGTCCAAGAAATTTAGCTGTCCTCTCCTACTTAGGATCTTTATCTGGGCACTTGGGGATTAGCAGGGGGCTTTCTTTTTGCTGTTACTTGCACTGCTCTGGAAGTCCTTAGAAAATTGTCTATGTTTACAATGAGTTGTGGAATGGAGACGAAATGTGCGAATGGCTCTCAGGTGTACCTGGAAAGATAATGACCAGTAGTGTGAAGATTGCTTCCCTCCCAGGTGTCTCCAAGCCCTTCCAGTCCCAGCCTGCCCAGTTGAAAAGCAATTCCCTGGTTCAGCTGGCTCTCAAGTGTACCTGGGCTGTGAAGCTAGGCTCCTTCCATGGCATCTCCAAGCCCTTCTAGTCTGGTCTGCCTGGATAACTCTGTATGTTTACATTTAAAGTGAGTCCTTATGTTTTTGCCCAAGTAATTAGCAATCTTGTTTAAACTTGAAAAATTTCTTTTAACATTTTAAAAATGGTTGGTCTAAGCTTCTTCAGCTTTAATTTGTTGATGTGGAATAGAGAATTCTCTGGATGAGATAGACTTTTCTGTAGCCTGTCTTAGCCTGCCTTTGTGTTGTAGAGATAATTTTATTTTTTTATTGTAGTCCTATCAAACATGAGAAGACATGTACAGACTTTCAAGGAGTACTTTACCTGACCAACAGCTGCAAAATCCAGGCACTGGATATGTCTGTAGCTTCTTTTAGTGAGATATCAGTGATCTATAATGGCTATAAGTAGAATGCTTTTTAGAGGGGATTTTAATGATCTTTACATATGTGTTAAATTAGAACATGACCTTTGGATTGCATCTGTTAAAATTAGCAAATTGATCTCTTTCAGGTAAGATAAGAGATTCTGTCTGCTTGCTATGCTGTGATCATTTGGGACACAAGGTGATTTTTCAGAAATATTTTAAGTCCTGCTTGTTTGTCTTTTACATTTCTGTGGGTTTTGTGAGCTCAAGCCCTGTTGGCTTTCAGAGCTAGTTTTTTTAAACTTTTCCATAATTGGACGTTTAATAATTTATAGGTGCTATACATTGGGTTCAAACTCTTCATTTGTCAGTTGTGAATTTCCTCCTGATTATATATTGTGCCAAAGGAAATTTATGGCAAGAGTTATCTTATATATTCTTCATTTTGATAAGTGCTTTTGCTTGCCTGCTGAGTGGGATTCAATCAGCTAGTTTGTGGTATCTTTCAAAAAGCATCATAACTGTAATGCTTGTGAGAAGAAGTAAGGTTAAGATCCGTCTACTGCATCATCTTGGATCAGACACCTTGAATTTAAAAGATTAAAGAGTATTTCATTGCTATTAGAATGTCCGTCAGTTTGGTTTTGAGAAAGAATACCACATACATGAAGATCCTTTTTTTGTCATATGAAGGAGTATGTAGTTATGATATCACTGCTGTAAGATGTATGTCTTTATGACATCACAAATGTTCTTTTTATCATTTGACATTGTGGTGCTTCCCAGATTTGTCCACTATGAAATTATTACTATTATTTTTGCACTTTTTATAAATGAGACATGAAGTTCCAGACAGATCCCCAAACTAAGCAATTCATGTACTACATTTATTATTTGGAATTCTTTTATGAGGAAGATTATCTCTTTTCCTTCAAGATATATCTCTTCTACTTTAATATTTATTTCAGTAAATCTCTTGAATCTACTAATTTTATATAGGTGCTCACAATAAAATTCTATGCTATTTAATTTGCTTATAATGTTTTTTTAGTTTGGAATTTTTGCATTTTGAGGTTATGTCCTCTGTCTTTGTGTCTGAGACTGATGGGATATGCATGGCATGGGGGCTGAATCCTTCCATCCAAGGTTTTCGGAAGATTGGGTCTCAGCTGAATCAAGTTATTCTCTGCAGAAAAAGGAAAATTTATTTTCAATTTCCCTCTAGGTTTCTAGGCTCATTGTCTATTTTTTTTTCCAGACTATTCAGAGAAGGGTGAAAAACGTCCTTTTATTTTATAATTATAGAGAGAAAAGAGGAAAAAGGAAGCATATTTGAGAGAATATTTGGGCTTCTAGAGCAGAGAGCTCAGTAAATTAAGTAAAATTTTTTTATCCTCCTGGACAAGGTAAGGGATGTGGGCAATTCCAAAATGGAACATGAAGGGGAAAGAGTGTTTTGAAAAGTGGTACCTTTTCCAAGTTTCCTAGTCTTAAAGTCTGTGCAGGTAAGTCTGTTTGTTAAGGCACTTTCAAGCAAAGAAGGACTTGATGGTCTTCATTTTTTCACAGACCTTTTGTTCCTATTGAATGGATCCTAAATGGATGTCTTGATGGGTACGGACCTTGGACTTGAGCTGGCTTCCTCAGTCTGTAGCTGGAGATGAGGGCAAGAACTTGTATCACTGTATCACTGTCTTCCCATTGTTCATCGATTTTCTCAAATGGGCACCAGTAACATCTTCATACATCCTGTCATGAGCTAGGGCATCTGCTCGCTCCAGAACACCAAGAGCCTCAAACCATTCGTTCAAGTCATGGGAATGAGGTCTATTATTGTTACTGGTTTTTGGCATATCAAATGCAACCTGGATAGTTTGCCAGACTCTGCCTTGTGGGTGATATACTCTCAGTAGTAGGCTCTCACTTTGTGCACTTACTGATGAACTGGCCTACCATCCCAATAGAGTCTCGCAAGAAGCCAGAGGAAGCCCTACACCATTATTTTCAGAAAATGTTTTACATTTATGACTTCTTGGAATTAATTGCAAAGGGGCTTCTCTCTGACAATCTATTACTTCACTTAGAAATTCCCCATTGTTTTATTTTTTAGAGCATTGCCTTTTGTTTCCAAGACTTTGAATTTATTATGAACTTTATATATAAACTCACCTTGAATTTATTATGAGCTTTCCTAATAGATAACTGATAAAGTTTTTAAGTATATATATTAAAAATTGTATTGCCTTTTCAGACCCAAACCAAATTTTTTCTCAAATAGATTCCAATAAAAGAAACTCTCTGTGGTTTTATACATACAATAAAACAATTACATGTAGTCACTTAAAGTTAAATGAACATATTTTCACATCTTCTTTTTAAACATTTTATAAAACTAATAAAATATCCTTAATTATAACCTATCACATTAAACTCTCAGTCAGTTGATGGAAATTTTCCTACTGGTCAAGCAATAGATTTTTGTAAGAACTACTATGACTATTTTTTCCAATTATAAAAATATTTGCTCCAAGTTCAGTCATACAGTGTTCCCTCCACCGTTGTCAACCACTATCCTCAAGTTCTGTTCCATTCCGCAGCCTTCCTCCTTACAGATACACTTGATCACTTGATCACTTGAATCCCGTTATTCATCGATTTGCTCGAGCGGGCACCAGTAACATTTCCATTGGACCATATCACGTGCCATGTAGCCCAATGGCATCTGGTTGATTCAGGAATATGAAGAGCCTCAAATCGTTCCTTCAGGGTCTTGACAAGGAAGTCTGACCATCTTGTAGGTGGGCGGCCACGTGATCTTTTGACATCCCGTGGGATCCAGTCGGTAAAGGCTCTAGTCCAGCGGTTGTCTCCAAATCGCATTACATGTCCAGCCCATCTGATTTTCGATGCCTTGGTAAACGAGACAGCATCCCTGATTCTGGAATAGCGACAGAGGTCAGAACTCCGGATTCCTTCTCTCACTTGAGTGAGGCATGATATTCCAAGCATAGCTCTGTCTATTCCTCTCTGGGAGACCCGAATAGCATTCTCATCCCTGCTTTCGTAGGGCCCAGGTCTCTGAGGCGTGTGTTAATGCAGGGAGAATGGTGGAGTCGAAGAGATGTGCCCAGAGCTGGAGGTTCTTTGTCCTTTTAGCTATTTCTTCGATGTCTTTGAAGGCATTCCATGCCGCTCTCTTCCTCCTGCGCAGCTCAGGTTTTAGGTTGTTCATCATGTTGACTTCTCGACCTAGGTACATATAACTGCTGCATTCAAAGATGTTTGTTCCATTGAGAGTGAATGGGGCCTCAGGAACTAGTTCATTTTTCATGAACATAGTTTTCTTCAGATTCAGCTTAGACCTATCTTTCCACATTCTTGGTCAAAGTCAGCCAGCATTTGTGCCGCTTGGCTAATGTTTGGTGTTATTAGAACGATGTCTAATTATACAATGAGGGATATGAATGTGAGCCCAGGCAATAATAGAATAAAACATTGCAATACCTTTAATATTTAGTTTAGTTTAGGCTCTGATAACTTGCATCTGTGTTACTTTTTTATATCACAGAGAAGTGAGGTCATCTGGTATGACATTCTGACTTACTTCAATTAACTAGATATTCTTCATCCATCCAGTTTTCAGAAAATTGTATGATTTCATTATTCATTAAGGCTGCATAGAATTCTGTTATATTTGTATACTAAAAATTTGCAACCATCTCATTTATATTTGACACTGGGTTGATATCCCAGCTGTTCTACAAGTGCTACAATGAATGATGGTGTGTACTTGTCTGTTGGATGACAGATTTAGCTAATCTGGGAGCTTTCTTGTTTTCCCCACTCATAGCTTAATCTATTTAAGCCAAGGTTCATTCTAATGAGACCTCTTTTCTATGTAAACACTGCTAGAAGGTGTGGCAGTTACAGAAGTCACCTTGACTGAATAACTTCTGACTTATACATCTACTAAGACTTCTATGTTTTCTAGATTGGGCACAGCTCCTCTTTATACCCACTGCAACCAGCGTGGGACAGTTAGAATTTACCAGAAGACTGCCATCCTGGCTACGTTGAGTCTATAGGAAGACTATAGGAAGGATCATACTAGTTTGCTCTAAGCAGGTGAGTGTGACCCTTTCAGTACACGAGAACAAGATACTCAGAATCACCCTGGTGCAGCTAATAATAAGAAGGACCTTGTGGGTACCATCTAGATTACATGAAGCTCATGAAATTAAGATGTATTACTTTATATCAGCCCTCTCTCTCTCTCTCCAGTGTTTTACATAAGAGATAATCTCGGGATTAGTCCTTGGTGTAATCTTTGTTTATACCTGCAATAGGGTGTGGCACTGCCCTTCTACTTTTGTTTATGGTTCTTTGTTGACAGGACTCTTCCTGGATTTCTTTGGTGTATATAAGGGGACTGACTTGAGGCCCCTTTGGCCTTTCGCTCTAGGCTTTTGGCTCCTGCTGCTTTTGGCTCCTGCGGCCTTTGGCTTTTGGCTTGTTGCTCTTTGGCCTTTTGCTCCTTCTGGGTAGGACTCAGCTCGGGTGAGATCCTCTCTCTTTGGTGGGAGACTTAGGCTCTTTTGTATGGTCTAAGTTCCTACCAGAGCTAGAGTTTGTTCATTATATTGGAGTGTTGTGGAAGAGCTTTTGTACTATTAAAAGCCTTTTTGGAACTGCACTGGACTCGTGAGTTTTCATCTGTTCCCCGGTGTCCTCGGAGGTAGAAGAGAACTTCGGTCCTGACACTGTTAGGGACCCCAGTGGCATCCCCGACACATGTCCTTTCAAATGGAGTTTTTTGTTAGTGGTAGATACTGAGAAGCGGAATAGCTGGGTTATGTGGAAGTTCTGTTTATTACTGTTAAAATCTCCATACTTTTTTTAAATAGAGGTTGTACAAGACAACATTGCTGCAGCAATAGATGAGTGTTCTTTTAGCATATCCCTACCAATACGGTTGTTTCTCATCTTTTTGATATGTGCCATTCTCACTGTTGTGAGACAACATCTTTTTTTTTCATCATAACTTCATTTTCCCTGACAATCAGTGATGATGAATCCTTTTCTTATGTTTACTAGATATCTGCATCTCACAGAGCATCTGTTCATTTTTGTTCATTTACTTATTGCTTTTAGATTTTTTTGCTGATCTATGGCAATTTACCACAATAAAGACCATCATATGGCACCTTTGATCTGTGTCCAGCAAGGTCATTCACAGAGAATGAGACTTATAAAAGTTGCTTATTCAGTTTGCAAACTAACTTTGACAGCATTGAACAATGTTAGCCATTTATTGAACACAATTTCTGCTCCCACACCCTGGTTCCAGTCCAAGTCATTGTTAATAGATATATTGAGAATGAACAGGTACATCAAAAGCAAAGGCTGGGATATTTACACAGCTATGACCACAGGGTAATAAACAATAAATAAGTATCCATTCCTGCCTGGGTATACATTTGGAGCTCTCAGAGCCTAAACTAAACTAAATATTAAAGGTATGGCAATGTTTTATTCTATTATTGCCTGGGCTCACATTAATATCCCTCATTGTATAATTAGACTTGTTTTACCCAGTGACTATCTCATCCTTGGGGATTTTTTTAAAACAAACTCTCATTCATTCATTCATTCATTCATTCATTCTTCATTCGTTCGTTCATTTGTTTGTTCGTTCATTCATCGATTTATTTATTTATTTATTTATTTATTTATTTTTGGGTCACATCCGGCAATGCTCAGGGGTTACTCCTGACTCTGCACTCAGAAAATACTACTGGCGGTGCTTGGGGAATCATATGGGATGCCAGGGATTGAACTCAGATTAGCCACGTGCAAGGCAAATGCCCTCCCCACTGTGCTATCCCTTGGCCCCCTTGGGGATATTTTTAAGGGGACAATTTCTCACACTGATCTTTGAGAGTGCTTTATATATCTTGGATGTCCCTTTATTTGATGTGTTGAGTACAAATATTCTCCTATTTAGTATGCTATGATTATTTGAGGTTGGTAGAAAAGGTGCATATTTAACTGTGTGGTTCTGGGAAGTAGGTGTTCCAAGATGACACAGGAGAGCAAGGCAAGGGTTCTCTCACCCCTCTGCAAATAATGATGAGATTCGGTGCTAATGAGCCACCTTCTAGCTGGCATCCATGGAATCATCTGGGGGATTATGGCAGGCATGGGCTAGTATCTGACTTTATGTCATGTCCATATAGAGTTATGCAGGTGTATGTTTGTTAATGTGCACACAGATGCACACTTTTCCATGTGCGTATACTTCCTTTTTCTGTGTCAGTGTTCTTTCATGGGTACATTAGTTCTGCACATTTGCATTATGATTTTTATTACTCTCTGAATCCCAATTTAGCATTATTTCCCAAATTATTTTGCATGATTAGAACACTTGAAAGTGAAAAAGGGAATTCTCAGAGCCAAGATACAATCCTTAGAGATTTCAAGTCCTCTTTGAAATATTATTTGAAATATTTCATAACAACCAAATGTTACTATGAAAACAATTCTGAGCAAAGCAGGTGAAAAAAGAAGATAGTGAGAATGGTATTGAAATGCTGGGAAGGTAGATACACTTTGGAATTCCATATAAGAAGACTGAAAATGCAAAGAATATACATTTCCTTTGGAATTTATCCCATCGCTCACAAAGATTTTTCTCATTCTAGTGTCCTGATTACCTCTGCTTGTCCTAATAAATCGCAAAGTAACTCTTTCTCATTCTTCCAGTTTCTAGTTTTCCCATTATTTTTGACCAAGTGGGTACTTTATTGAAAAGTATTTCTCATAAATAAGCAAAAGACATTAATTACTTGATGGCTGTTTTTTCCCTTTCCACTGTAGGGAATGGAATGATGTTGAGGCACCTATTTGCAAGGATTTGTGTGTTCTGAAAGGTACATTTAATTTTTTGCTCTGCCTATTTTAACAGCACAATCAGTTAGAAAAATATCTCCCAAACAATGATAAAATTGAAGCAGTTCCCCCACCCCCAAAAGAGGCATAAAGATAAGCAGGAAAACAGGGATATGTGTAGAAGATTCAATAAATCTTCTAATGACTGATGCAAATAATAACATAACATCATCAATAAGAAACATTCAGGAAGGAATTCTATGTAGGTCGTAATTATATTTCTTATTTTATTGGGATTAGTTATTTTATCCTGGGTTACTTCGTTTTGCTTAATTTTGTATTGGGATTAGAGTTACTCCACAATTTGTATTTAGATCAAAGAAAAAAATATCTTAAGACTACATAAAATATGAATGTTGGACTGCAGACATGGTATCAAAGCTAAGACACTTGTGTGTGACTGACCTTATTTAATTGTCAGCAGTGCATATGGTCTCCAGAGCACTTGACACATCAGCCCCCACTTATTAAATAAATATGATGGATTTAGGCAAAAGTTTGCACTACTGAAGATGGAGAACCTTAGTTTAGACTTTAGTCTAAACTAATTTAGTCTAAACTTAATTTAGACTTATCTTTTTTTTAATGGCAGAAAGGAGGATGTGTTTCTTGAAGACAAAAAGTGTAGTGAAGAGCTAGTCAATATAGCAACTTTCATTTGTGGAATAAATTTGATGTTTCAAATGGTGTACTTTATTATTTTCATTTGATGAAATGTGATAATGGACATATATTTATTTTTTCTTAGAAAACTGCCTATCACAGCCCAGCTCATGCGTCCGCTTGTGGCCGCAGCGGTTATCAATAAATGCTGGATTTTGAGATGACTACAAGAGTATGCTACCCACACGGCAGAGCCTGGCAAGCTACCCGTGTCATATTTGATATGCCAGATACCAGTAACAATTATAGACCTCATTCCCATGACCTGATGGAATGGTTTGAGGCTCTTTATGTTCCTGGAGCAAGCAGGTGCCCTTGGGCTCTACTTGCATGAGACAGGTCATATGGAGATGTTACTGGTGCCCGCTCCGAGCAAATCGTAGATGAACGGGAAGACAATGATACAGTGATAGAAAACTGCTGTTGCTGGCAAAATTCTTTAACAAAATTGCTTTAATATAGTTGCTCAACAATTTAAAAATTGACTAAAATTTCTTTATTGACATTTCTTTTTTTTTTTTTGCTTTTTGGGTCACTTCCGGCGACGCTCAGGGGTTACTCCAGGCTCTGCACTCAGGAATTACTCCTGGCGGTGCTCGGGGACCATATGGGATGCCGGGGATTGAACCCAGGCCGGCAAAGGCTGGCCGCGTGCAAGGCAAACGCCCTACCCCCTGGGCTATCGCTCCAGCCACTTTATTGACATTTCCAACAGTGAATGAGAGACCCTTTTTCTCCACATCCATACTAGAACTACTTCTATTTTTCTAAGTTTACTGGTCACAAAAGATTACGTTTAGAGCTTATTTCTAGATCTGTGCTTGAAGGTCACTCCTGGCAGTTCTCAGTTGACTGTTGGTGTGCTGGGAATTGAACTGGGGTCTGCTGTGTGCAAGGAAAGTTTCTTATCTCTGTAGTAGTATCTCTGTAGCACTGCTATGATTCTTTTTGATGTGTCTAGTCGTATCGCTTGTGAGTTGCATTTATTCATATACATATTAGCCATACCTGTATCTTCTTTAACTTTTCTTGATGGAGTTGCTTTTTGTTAAGTTTTGCAAATGCTTTGTATGATTTGGATATTGGGTTTTCTTCAGATATGTGATGAATCAATGTTTTTCCCAGTATGTCAGGTGTCTTTATTTTAGTCATCATTTCTTTCATAGTGCAGAGACTTTAAATTTTATATATCCTATTTTTTTGTATTTTCTTGTTTTGATGACTAGTAGCATTGAATATTGAAGGTACCTCTAGAGTCAATGTTATGAGTTCTGCCTGTGTTTTTACTCAATTAATTTGTGGATTCATCATTTAATCATCGATAAAGGAGCAAAAAGTACGAAATGGAGCAAGGAAAGCCTCTTCACAAATGGTGCTGGGAAAACTGGGCAGCGACATGTATAAAAATGAATTTGAACCTCTGTCTAACACCATGCACAAAAATCAGACAAAAATGGATTAAATATCTCAATAGCAGACCTGAATCCATAAAGTATGTCAAAAAATAAATAGGAAAAACCCTCCAAGACATTGAAGATAAAGTTATCTTCAAAGATGAAACACCACTAACAAAGAAACTAGAAGCAAAGATAAACATATGGGACTACATGAAACTAAAAAGCTTCTGCACCTCAGAAGAAACAGTGACCAAGATACAAAGACAGTCCACAGAATGGGAAAGAATATTCACCAAATACCCATTTGATAAGGGGTTAATATCCAGGATATATATGGCACTGGTAGAACTTTACAAGAAGAAAAGAGCCAACCCCATCAAAAGTGGGAAAAAGGAATGAGCAGAAATTTTGACAAGGAAGAAATTCAAATGGTCAAAAGACATGAAAAAATGCTCATACTAATCATCAGAGAGATGCAAATCAAAACAACAATGAGATATCATCTCACATCACAGAGACTGGCACTTATCCAAAAGACCAAGAACAAGTGCTGGCGTGGATGCGGGGAAAAGGAACTCTCATCCATTGTTGATGGGAATACCGACTGATACAGCCTTTTTGGAAAACCATATAACGGCCACAAAGTTCATCAATAATTGCTTTATTTAGAGGTGACTACAAGAGTATGCCACCCGCACGGCAAGCCTGGCAAGCTGCTTGTGTCATATTTGATATGCCAAATACCAGTAACATTTATATTAGGGCATTCCTGTGACCTAATATAATGGTTTGAGGCTCTTTATGTTCCTGGAGCAAGTGGATGCCTTTGGGTTCTACTAGCATGAGACAGGACATATGGCGATATTACTGGTGCCCGCTCTAGCAAATAGATGATCAACGGGAAGATGGTGATAGTGATAGATAGTGATGGACATTACTCCAAAGATTAGAAATTGAGCTCCCGTTTGACCCAGCCATACTACTCCTGGGGATATACCCTGGGAAGCCAAAACACACAGCAGAAACACTATCTGCACTTTTATTTTTATAGCAGCACTATTCACAATAGCCAGAATCTGGAAACAACCAGTGTGCCTGAGAACTGATGACTGGATAAAGAAACTTTGGTACGTCCACACAATGGAATACTATGCAGTTTTAGGAAAAATGAAGTTCTGAAATTTGCCTATAAAAGGATGGACATGGAGAGGATCATGTTGAGTGAAATTCACTGTATCACTGTCTTCCCGTTAATCATCGATTTGCTCGAGCGGGCCCCAGTAACATCTCCATATGTCCTGTATCATGCTAGTAGAGCCCAAGGCATCTGCTTGCTCCAGGAACATAAAGAGCCTCAATCCATTCCGGAATGAGGTCTATAATTGTTACTGGTATTTGGCATATCAAATACAACACGGGTAGCTTGTCAGGCTCTGCCGTGCAGGTAGCATATTATTGTAGGCATCTCAAAGTCCAGCACTTATTGATGAACCGCTGCAAGCGGCCGCGCAAGCCAGGCGCTAATAGGCTGGTCTGCTGGGTGGAGGTCTGACGAGAGAGAAGTCCGGATGTGGAAAATGGAGGCCCTCATGGAGTGGGGTGTCGTCTGGCTTGTTGCGAGGCTCTGCTGGGATGGTGGGCCAGGGCTAGAACCCACCATCCCTCCCGGGCGCCTCATGAGCGGCTGGTCACAGGGAGAGCCAGTAGCAGCTCTGCCCCATGTCTGCGAGTCCGAGTGAGTGAAATTATCCAGAAGGAAAAAGACAGATATAGAATGACTGCATTTATTTGCATGACATCTATCATTATCTCTATCTCTCTATTTCTATCTCTATCTCTATCTCTATCTCTAACTCAAACTCTATCTCTATCTGTATCTCTATCTACATATAAATACATATTATGATACCCATATCCAAGGCCAGGCGAAACATGGATCCGGAGGTCTAGTCAAAGGTGAAAATTACCACAAACATGTGGGAGGCAGAGGTTAGGTAAGTCAGAGAAGGAACAGTGTGCTAATAATTGTTGAAAGTTCTAATATCAGCCTAGTACTGAGCAAAAAAGGCAAAAAGATACACATGATAACCTCTAAATGTATGTATTGCAATCCACAATGTGTAAGAGAAGGAAAAGAGAGAGATAAAGAGAAAGAGAAAGAAAAGAGATGGAAAACCTGCCATGGAGGCAGGCTAGGGAGGGGGAGGGTATCGGGGACATTGGTGGTGGGAGATGGGCACTGGTGGAGGGATGCGTGTTGGAACACTGTATGACCAAAACCCAAACCTGAACATCTTTGTAATTGTATATCTCATGGTGGTATAATAAAATATAAAATATATTATATATAATATATATTATCCAGTCATCTGCGAGAGACTCGCAGGACGTGGGGGCAGAGCTGCTACTGGCTCTCCCTGTGACCATCCCAGGAGGCGCCTGGGAGGGATGGTGGGTTCTAGCCTTGGCCCACCACCACAGCAGAGCCTCGCAACAAGCCAGATGACCCCCACTCCATGAGGGCCTCCATTTTCCACATCCGGACTTCTCTCTCGTCAGACCTCCACCCAGCAGACCAGCCTATCAGCGCCTGGCTCGTGCGGCCGCAGCGGCCGTGCGGTTCATCAATAAATGCTGGACTTAGAGATGCCTACAAAAGTATGCTACCTGCACGGCAGAACCTGGCAAGCTACCTGTGTTGTATTTCATATATATGCCAAATACCAGTAACAATTATAGACCTCATTCTGGAATGGATTGAGGCTCTTTATGTTCCTGGAGCAAGCAGATGCCCTTGGGCTCTACTAGCATGAGACAGGACATATGGAGATGTTACTGGGGCCCACTGGAGCAAATCGATGATGAACGGGAAGACAGAGCACCATAGCTCAATAAATGATGTCACAGTGCAATAGTGAAGTACAGTGTGACACGGCAGGTAGGATAAAAGCACATCAGAGCAAATATAAAAAGTATTCGTGTATAATATCAAGGTCCTTAATTGATTTTGAATGAAATTGTTTAGATGATATGAGATAGAGGCCTGAGTTTATTATACTTTTGCTTTATCTTGCAAGTATCCCAAACACCATTTGTTGAAGAAGTATTCATGGTTTGCTTTATAAAGTTAAGCCCTTTGTCAAAGATTACCTATCCATATTCCTGAATCTTTGACAAAGGGGTGTCTCTGGGCTGTCAGCTCTGTTCCATTGGTTTGCAAGTCTTCATGCAAGCACCCCAGATTTTAAATTATTATTGCTTTATAATATAATTTAAAGTTGTGGACAGAAAACCTTCTCTTTTTCTAAGATTTATTGGATATTTGGTTAGTTTAATTATTCCATATTTTAACAGCATTTGGTACATATCCTGAAAAAATACCATGGTATCCAAAGGTAGAGTCATCACTTTAAAGTATTAATTCTTCCAACCCACTAAAGGAAGGGAATGTGTTTCTCTTTCCCTGTCACTTCTTAATTTTATCTTTTTAATTTTTGCATTTTGGTTTCTGGGCCAACTCAGTGTTGCTCAGGCCTTATTACTGGCTCTGCATTCAGGGATCACTCACCTCATCAAGGTAAGCACCCTATCTGATATACTATCATTCCAACACTTTTTTATTTTGCTTTTTAAAATTGCATGTACATTTATTTTTAATTTTAAAAATTGAGATATTTTGGTTTAAAATGCTATAAATAATGGTACCTCGTGCACATAATTCCAACACCACACCCATCACCCTCCCTATCAAGGAGTCCAAAATCCATCTCTTTCAAGTCCCCAGCCCCAATACAATTTTGTGAATCAAAATTATAGTGATTATATTATATTGCCTGTGGACCTTTTTCATAACATTTTTGTGTATCTATAAGTCCTATGTATGTAAAAAATAATTCTGCATTTCTTTCCCTCTGACATCACTCAGCAGGATAACTTCTGGTTCCATCCATATTGTGGCAAATTTCATGTATTTTTTTTAGGTTTTCATAGTGTTCCATTGTGTATCTATAATGGATCTTCTTTTAATAGTTACTTGTAGTCATCTTTGTATAAGATTTTCTCTTAAGCTGATTACCAGGTACTTTATTTTGGAAAGGCACATTTGTGAATTGAATCTTTCTCTTTTTGCTTCCTTTCTTCCCTCCATCCTTCCCTCCCTGTATCTAATTTTTTCTTTATTTCTTACTTTTTCCTTTATTATTTGTTTTGTCGCTGGAAAACAGTTTGGTAAACTCCTTTTAAAAATTTAGAATTGACTTTCTATAAGGTAAAAACATTCCCCTTGTAAGAATCTACTCAAAGTGCCACAAAAAAGAGACCTATTTCAAAAAGACATTTGCATTATTTTGTTCATTACAGCACTATTCAAAACAGCCAGGATCTGAAAACAATCCATGCATCCCAGAATAGATGACTAGATTCAGAAATTGTGGCATATATCAACAATGAAATACTATGTAGTTGTAAGAAATAAAGAAATCAAGCCATTCTTTACCTCATGCATGGAAATAGAGGCTATCATGCTGTTTAATGCCAATCAGATTGACGACTTTGATGCCCATCCAGCAGAAGGTCTCAGAGAATAATACAAATGCATAAGAAGACCAATGCACATCGACTGTCCACTCTGGCCTGGACAGCCATCTGTGGGTCACAGGCCAGGCCATTTATTCAATACAGCATCACTCCCGGAACTCCCAATTAGGTGAGCCATTGTTGACAGAGACACTAAGTACAGTTGGTGAGCACATCAGCATTCCCTGAGTACATAAAGATCAGAGAGTGGGGCACTTTACATGGCTATCAGTAGGCACTCTTAAAGTAAAAAAGTCCTGACAATTAACTATTCTATTGTTTGCCCATTCTCCTATTACATCTAAAATAGCCTCATAGTCTTTATTATGCTTGTCTGGTTCACATTTGCCACCCAGCACATATTTGTCATTTACTGTATTTCCTTGCTATTTTATTCTTTTCTGGTTGCACTTTTGCAAACCTTTGCATTTTAATACCAAAACTATTTTACGTAGAAGCATATCTGTCTTTGAAGTTTTTGGTAAGGGAATTCCCACATCCTGCTTAGCAAAGCCATCAGAAGGAGAGGGCAACTATAGAATGATTTTTCACATAGGTGTAGTTTAAAAAAACATAATAAATGGGCAATAGTTAGTAGGGGACCTTGAGACACTAGTGGAGGGACAGTGATACTCTAGTGGTGGATGTAGTGTCAGAACATTGTATTCATCAAACTGTTATTAATACAATTATACATCACAGTGCCTAAATGAAAATCAAAACAAAAATCTTTATTAACAGAATTACTTAGAAGTTGACATGTTTCATGAGAGGGAATAATGACTCCTTATTGAATTATGTAAATTTAATTTCTGCTAAAAGAAGCAGACCAGTGCCTATCCTAGAACCAATTCATAATCTCCTGCTTGCTGTTTCCATACTAAAAGTCAGTAAGATAAATGAGTTTTAGGATAGCACAATTGAGCAAGTGTTTATATTGTTAATTCAGAAAGGGTTTCTTTTATATGAGCCGAGGAGATTTCTAATAGTTTTATCAAGAGATTCTGAAGGAGAAAAAATGTTGGCAGATATAATGTTGGGATTACCTATCCGTCTCAATGGGATATTAATTTAATGGGTTTATTGTTGTATTCACATTATCATGGCATAACTAGGGGTAGTTATTAGCAAGAGTGTGAATAATTAAAACTGTATTTAAGATCACCATGTCCAGAGCAATAAAACTAAGGGAGAGTATTTCCATTTTTTTTATTTTTTTAATTAAAGACCTGTGGTTTATAAAGTTACTGGGAGTTCAGTTTTAGGCATATATTTAAACACCAATTATTACTCTTGCTGAATCAGTTGGCATTCCCACCAACAGTGTATGAGAGTCCCTTGCTCCCAACATCCACGCCAACACTCGTTGTTCTTGCTCTTGTGGATGTATGCCAGTCTTTGTGGAGTGAATGATACCTCATTGTAGTTTTGATTTGCATCTCCTTGATGATTAATGATGAAGAGCACTATTTCATATGCCATTTGGCCATTACAATTTCATCCTTTTGGAAGTTTCTGTTCATTTCTTCTCCACATTTTTTTGATGGAATTGACTGTTTTCTTTTTTGTAAAGTTCTACCAGTGTCTGATTTATTCTAGATATTAACCCCTTATCAGATGGGTATTGGGTGAATATTCTTTCCCACTCTGTGGGCTGTATCTGTATCTTGGTCACCATTTTTTTGAGGTGCAGAAGCTTTTCAGGTTTTTATATAATCCCATTTGTTTATCTTTGCTTCTGTTTGATTTGTCAGTGATGTTTTGTCTTTGAAATGCCTTTAGCTTCGAACTTGTAGAGTGTTTTTCCTATATTTTCTTTGATGTACTTTATGGATTCAGGTCTGATGTTGATATCATTAATCCATTTTGATCTGACTTGTGTGTATGGCATTAGATGGAGGTCTAAGTTCATTTTTTATATGTAACTGACAGTTTTGCCAGCACCATTTGTTGAAAGACTTTCTTTGCTCCACTTAATATTTTTTGCTCCTTTATCAAAGATTATTTGATCGTATATTTGAGATTGTGTTTCAGGATATTCAGATCTATTCCTTAGGTCTACAGGTCTGCCTCTATACCAATACCATGCCATTTTAATTACTACTGCTTTGTAGTAGAGTTTGAGGTTGGGGAAATTAATACCTCCCATTCACTTTTTCCCAAGGATTGCTTTAGCTATTCATGGGGTTTATTATTATACACAGATTTCAGGAGTGTCTGGTCAATTTCTTTGAAGAATGTCATGGATATCCTTATAGGGATGGCATTGAATATGTATAAAACTCTAGGTAGTATTACCATTTTGATAATGTTAATTCTCCCAATCCATGAGCAAGAAATGTGTTTCCATTTCCTCAGGTCCTCTTTTATTTTATTTTATTTTATTGCTTTCTGGTTCACACCTGGTGATACTCATGGGTTACTCCTGTCTCTGCACTTAGGATTTACTCCTGGAGGTGCTCAGGGATGCTGGGGAATCAAACCCGGGTCAGCCGTGTACAAGGCAAACGCCCTACCCGCTGTGCTATCGCTCTGGACCCTTGAAGCAATATTTTGTAGTTTTCTTTGTACAGATCCTTTACATTCTTAGTCAAACTGACCCCTAGGTGTTTGATTTTCTGTGGCGTAATTTTGAATGGGATCTTTCTTTAATATCCATTTCTTCTCTTGTTATTTGCATTAGGAAAGCTATTGACTTTTGGGTATTGATTTTATACCCTTCCACTCTGCTATAGGAATCTATAGTATCTAGGAGCTTTTGGTAGGGAGTTTATGGTTCTCTAGGTATAATATCATATCATCTGCAAATAGTGACAGCTTGACTTCTTCCTTTCCTATTTGGAGGTCCTTAATGTCCTTTTCTTTGACAGCAAGTACTTTCAGTACTATATTGAATAGAAATGGTGAGATTGGACAGCCTTGTCTTGTCCACAATTTTAGGCTTTTAGTTTTTCCCCATTGAGAATGATGCTCGCTGTGGGTTTGTAGTAGATGACTGAATATATTGAAGAAGCTTCCTTCAATTCTCATTTTATGAAGAACTTTTATCATGAATGACTGTTGGATCTTGTCAAATGCTTTTTCTGCATCTATTGATATGATCATATGGTTTTTATTTTTCCTCTCGATTCCTATGATGTATTATATTGATTGACTTGCAGATGCTGAACCATCCTTGTATTCCCAGGATGAATCCTACTTGGTTATGGTATATAATATTTTTGATGACTCTTTGGGTTCTATTTGTGAGTATTTTATTGAGGATCTTAGCATCTGTTTTCATCAGGGAGATTGGTCTGCAGTTTTCATTTTTCATGATGTCTCTGTCTGATTTGGGTATCATGGTGATATGTGCCTCATAGAAGCTATTTGAGAGTGTTTCTGTTTCTTCGAATTCTTGGAAGAGCTTGACAAGGACTGTGAGTAGAACCTCTTTAAAGGTTAGATAGAATTCACTGGGGAATCCATATGTACGTGCGCGCTTTTGTGCTTGGGAAGACTTTTGATTACTGATTCCATCTCCTCGATGGAGGTAGGTTTATTGAGGCATTCCAAGTCTTCTTATTGCAGTCTTGGGAGGCTATAGGAATTCAGGAATTTGTCTATTTCTTCTCCGTTCTTTTTGTTTCATGGCATACAGACTCTCACAGTAATCTCTGATGATCTTTTTAATTTCTGTGGATTCTGTTGTGTAGTCCCCCTTTGAAATTTCTGATTCTATTTATTTAGGTTCTCTCTTTCCCTTTCTTTATGAGTCTTGCAAGTGATTTGTCAATATTGTTTATTTGTTAAATAACATGCTCTTGGTTCATTGATCTTTTGGATTGGTTTTTTGGATTCCATCTTGTTGATTTCCACTATAAGTTTTATTATTTCTTTCTTCCTGCCTAGGTTGGGATTCTTTTGTTGGTTGCTTTCTAAGATCTTAAGTTGTGAAGTCAGACTGTTTTTGATAGCCCCTCTTTTCTGTCGAATCCTTGCAGAGCTATGTATTTTCCTCTTCACACTGCTGCTTTCACTCTATGCCAAAAGTTCTGATAGTTTATGTTTTCAGTCTCATTTGTTTCCAGGAATTTTTTGGATTTCCTCTTTGATTTCTTTCATGACCTGCTGGTTGTTCAGCAGTAAGCTGTTTAGTTATCAGGTGTTTGGTATGACTTCGTTTCTTTGTGCGATTAACTTCTATTTTTAATGCATCATGGTGAAAATATAGTTGACACAATTTCTGTCTTCTTGTTTTTATGGATTTATGTTTAGTGACTCAGCATATGTTCTGTCTTGTAGTATGTTCCATGTGTGCTGGAGAAAAATGTTTATACAGCTTTTGTGGGGATGAAATGCCCTGTATCTATGTACTAGCCCTCTTTCTTCCATTTCTTCCTTTATGGCTAGTATTTCACTGGTGAGTTTGTCTTGTTGATCTATCAAGAGTTGACAGTGCAGTGTTGAAGTCTCCCACTACAATCGTGCTGCTGTCAATGTCTCTTTGTAGTATATAGCAGTTTTTTAGGTATTTTGCTAGCCTCTTGATGAGTGCATATATGTTTAGGACTATAATTTCTTCCTGATGTACATCACTGTCACTGTCTTCCCATTCATCATCGATTTGCTTGAGTGGGCACCAGTAACATGTCTCCATATGTCCTGTCTCATGCTAGTAGAGCCCAAGGGCATCTGCTTGCTCCAGGACCATAAAGAGCTTCAAACCATTCCATCAGGTCATGGGAATGAGGTCTAAAATTGTTACTGATATTTGGCATATCAAATATGACTCAAGTAGCTTGCCAGGCTCTGCCGTGCAGGTGGCATACTCTTATAGTCACCTCTGGACTTCAGCATTTATTGATGAACCGTGCGGCCGCATGCAGCTGCCCGAGCTGGGCTGTGATAGGCTCTTCTGTTGGATGGAGGTCTGATGTACATATCCCTTCATTATTAAGAAGTGACCTTCACTGTCCCTTCTGAACTTTTTCAGCCTGAAGTCTATGGTGTTTGATCCTAGCCTGACCACCCCGGTTTATTGGAGGGGTTGTTTGAGTGAAGGATAGTTTTCCAGCCTATAACTTTGAGCCCATCCTTGCTCTGAATGTTCAGATGTGTTTTTTGCAGGCAGCAGAATGTTGGGTTCAATTTTTTGATCCATTTTGCCACTCTGTCTCTTAATTGGTGCATTTAGATCATTGACATTGAGGGAGATTATTGTCATGGGATTTTTGTGCTATCATTTTTTTCTTTTTTTTCTTCTTTTTTATTATACCACCGTGAGACATACAATTACAAAAGTGTTCATAATTGGTTCTTGGTAGTACAGTATACCAGCACCCATCCCTCCACCAGTGCCCCATTTCCACCACCAATGTACCCCACCCCCTCCCGCCCACCCCCCCCAGGCTGCCTCAATAGCAGGTAGCCCTGTTTCCTCTCTCTTTCTCTGTCTCTCTCTGTCTCTGCATCTCTCTCCCTCTTATTTTACACATTGTGGCTAGCCCTGCAGATATTTAGAGTTTATCACTTAAGTCTCTTTGTGTATATTCAATGGTGAGTTTTAATCTGCCATTGCCATTTCACACATTTAGTAAAACACTGGTATCTATTTATATCCTATTAATGAATGCAGTCATTCTATATCTGTCCTTTTCCTTCTGACTAATTTCACTCAGCATGATAGTCTCCATGTCCATCCATTTGCAGGTAAATTTCATAATTTCATCTTTTCTGACAGCCGCATAGTATTCCATAGTGTAGATGAACCACAGTTTCTTTAGCCAGTCCTCTGTTCTCGGGTATTTAGGTTGTTTCCAGATTCTAGCTATAGTGAATAGCGCTGAGATGAATAAAGAAGTACAGATAGTGCTTCTGCTATGTGTTTTTCGATCTCTCGGCTATATTCCCAGGAGTGCTATTGCTGGATGAATGGGAGCTCAATATCTAGTTTTTGGAGGAATGCCCATATTGTTTTCCAAAAGGGCTGAACCAGCCGGCACTCCCACCAACAGTGGATGAGAGTCCATTTTTTTTCCACATCCACGCCAGCACCGGTTGTTCTTGCTGTTTTGGATGTGTGCCAGTCTCTGTGATGTGAGATGGTACCTCAGTGTTGTTTTGATTTGCATCTCCCTGGTGATTAAAGATTAAGAGCACTTTTTCATATGCCTTTTGGCCATTCAAATTTCTTCTTTTTGGAAGCTTCTGTTCATTTCTTCTCCCCGTTTTTTTATTTTTGCTTTTTGAGTCACACCCGGCGGCGCTAAGCGGTTACTCCTGGCTCTGCACTCAGGAATCACTCCTGGCAGTGCTGGGGGACCATATGGGATGCCGGTGATCGAACCTGGGCTGGCACAGGCCGGCCGCGTGTAAGTCAAACGCCCTACCCACTGGGCTATCGCTCCGGCCCTCTTGTCCCCATTTTTTGATGGGGTTGGATGTTTTTTTCTTGTGGAGTGCTACCAGGGCCTGATATATCCTGGATATTAACCCCTTGTCAGATGGGTATTGGGTGAATATCCTTTCCCACTCTGTGGATTATCTTTGTATCTTGGTCACTATTTCTTTTGAGGTGCAGAAGCTTTTCAATTTTATATAATCCCATTTGTTTATCTTTGCTTCCATTTGCTTGGTCAGTGGTGTGTCGTCTTTAAAGATACTTTTCGTTTCAATGTCGTAGAGCATTTCTCCTATGTTTTCTTTGATGAACCTTATAGATTCATGTCTGATGTTGAGATCTAGAATCCATTTTGATCTGACTTTTGTGCATGGCATTAGAAGGAGGTCCAAGTTCATTTTTTTACATGTAGCTGCCCAGTTTTCCCAGCACCATTTGTTGAAGAGGCTTTCTTTGCTCCACTTAATATTTTTTGCTCCTTTATCAAAGATTAAGTGGTTGTATATTTCAGAGTGTGTTTCAGGATATTCAGTTCTATTCCATAGGTCTATGGGTCTGTTTCTATACTAATACCACACTGTCTTAATTACAAGTGCTCTGTAATAGAGCTTGAGGTTAGGGAAAGTGATACCTCCAATCTTTTTTTTCCCAAGAATTGCTTTAGCTATTCATGGGGGTTTATTATTCCATATAAATTTCAGGAGCATTTGTTCAATTTCTTTGAAGAACATCATGGGTATCTTTATAGGGACCGCATTGAATCTGTATACAGCTCTAGGGAATATTACCATTTTGATAATTTAATCCTTCCAATCCATGAACAGGGAATGTATCTCCATTTCTTCATGTCCTCTTTTATTTCCTGAAGTAATGTTTTGTAGTTTTCTTTGTAGAGATCCTTTACATTCTTTGTCAAACTGATTCCTAGGTATTTGATTTTCTGAGGCACAATTGTGAATGTGATAGTTTCTTTAATGTCCCTTTCTTCTCTTTTGCTATTTGCATATAGGAAGGCCATTGACTTTTGGGTATTGATTTTATACCCTGCCACTCTACTATAGGAATGTATTATTTCTAGGAGCCTCTTGGTAGAGAGTTTCGGGTTTTCCAGGTATAATATCATGTCATCTGCAAATAGTGATAACTTGGCTTCTTCCCTTCCTATCCGGATGCCCTTAATGTCTTTTTCTTCTCTGACTGCTATGGCAAGTACTTCCAGTACTATATTGAATAGAAGTGGTGAGAGTGGGCAGCCTTGTCTTGTCCCTGATCTTAAGGGGAAGGCTTTCAGTTTTTCCCCATTGAGAATGATGCTCGCTGTGGGCTTGTAGTAGATGGCCTGGATTATCTTGAGGAAGGTTCCTTCAATCCCCATTTTACGGAGAGCTTTCATCATGAATGGGTGTTGGATCTTGTCTAATGCCTTCTCTGCATCTATTGATATGATCATATGGTTTTTATTTTCCTTTTTTTCGATGTGATGTATTATGTTGATTGACTTGCGGATGTTGAACCATCCTTGCATTCCCGGGATGAATCCCACTTGGTCATGGTCTATAATCTTTTTGATGACTCTTTGGATTCTATTTGCTAGTATTTTGTGGAAGATCTTAGCATCTGTATTCATCAGGGAGATTGGTCTGTAGTTTTCCTTTTTTTGTGGAATCTTTGTCTGCTTTGGGTATCAGGGTGATGGTGCCTAGTAAAAGTTATTTGGGAATGTTTCTGTTTCTTCAATTTGCCGGAGGAGCTTGAAAAGATTGGGAGTAGGTCCTCTTTAAAAGGTTTTGTAGAATTCACTGGTGAATCCATCTGGACCTGGGCTTTTGTGTTTGTGGAGACTTTTGTTTACCGATTCTATTTCCTTAATGGAGATAGGTTTGTTGAGGTATTCCAAATCTTCTTGTTGCAGACTTGGGAAGCTATAGGAATTCAGGAATTTGTCCATTTCTTCTAGGTTCTCTTGTTTCGTGGCATAAAGGCTCTCATAGTAATCTCTGATGATCTTTTGAATTTCTGTGGTTTCTCTTGTGATGTCCCCATTTTCATTTCTAATTCTATTTATTTGGGTTCTCTCTTTTCCTTTTCTAACAAGTCTTGCAAGTGGTTTGTCAATCTTGTTTATTTTTTCAAAGAACCAGCTTTTGGTTTCGTTGATCTTCTGGATTGTTTTTTGATTTGCATCTCATTGATTTCTGCTCTAAGTTTTATTATTTCTTTCTTTCTGCTTGGGTTGGGCTCCTTTTGTTGATCACTCTCTAAGATCTTAAGCTGTGAAGTCAGACTGTTTATGATGGCCTTTTCTTCTTTTCTGATGAATGCTTGAAGAGCTATGAACTTGCCTCTTAACACTGATTTTGCTGTATCTCACATGTTCTGGTAATTCGTGTCTTCAGTCTCATTTGTTTCCAGGAATCTTTGAATTTCCTCTTTGATTTCTTTTATGACTTGCTGGTTGTTCAGCAGTGAGTTGTTTAGTTTCCAGGTACTTGGTATTGGTCTCCATTTTCGTGTACAATTTACTTCTATCTTCAGTGTATCATGGTCTGAAAAAATAATCGGCACAATTTCTATCTTCTTGATTTTATGGAGGTATGATTTATGGCTCAGCATGTGATCTATTTTGGAGTATGTTCCATGTGCACTGGAGAAGAAAGTGTATTCAGCTTTTTGGGGATGAAATGCCCTGTATATGTCTACCAGCCCTCTTTCTTCCATCTCTTCTTTTTAGGGCCAGTATTTCCTTGGTAAGTTTCAATCTTGTTGATCTATCCAGGGTTGATAGAGCAGTGTTGAAGTCTCCAACTTCAATTGTGTTGCTGTCAATGTCTTCTTTGAAGTCTATTAGTAGTTGTTTTAGGTATTTTGCTGGCCCCTCGTTGGGTGCATATATGTTTAATATTGTGATTTCTACCTGATATATGCATCCCTTGACTATTAAGAAGTGACATTCACTGTCTCTTATGACCTTCTTCAGCCTGAAGTCTATGTTGTCGGATACCAGTATGGCCACCCCAGCCTTTTTGGATGGGTTGTTTGAGTGAAGGATTGTTTTCCAGCCTTTTGTTTTGAGCCTGTCTTTGCTCCGATTGTTCAGGTGTGTTTCTTGAAGGCAGCAGAATGTCGGATTCAATTTTTTGATCCATTTTGCCACTCTGTGTCTCTTAATTGGTGCATTTAGACTATTGACATTGAGAGATATTATTCTCATTGGATTTTGTGCCATCTTTCTGTATAGGTTGGTGTTCTTTTGGGTTATGTTTCGTCTTATAGTAGATTTTTTAGTCCTTCTTTTAAGGTTGGTTTTGATTTTACAAAGTTCCTAAGCTGATGTTTATCCAAGAAATTGCATATCTGTCCTTCAAATCTGAGTGAGAGTTTAGCCGGATAAAGAATTCTTGCTGAGGCATTCATTTCATTAAGTTTTTTTACTATATCCCACCACTGCCTTCGGGCTTGGAGGGTGTCTTCTGAGAAGTCTGCTGAATGTCGAGTGGATGCTCCTTTGTATACAATTTCCTTCTTTGATCCTGCTGCCTGAAGAATTGTGTCTCTGTCTATGGCATCCATTACTTTGTCTAGGATGTGTCTTGGGATCTTTCTATTGGGGTCTCTTCTTGCTGGTACGCATCAGTTCTTGGATCTGGATGCCTTCATCCATTAACTCGGGAACTTTTCAGCCAGGATGTTTTTAACTGTTTTAATTTCCTTAGGGTTACTTTCCTGTCCCTCTGGGACTCCGATGATTCTTATGTTGTTCCTCCCTGCTTCATCCCATTGTTCTCTGTTCCATTGCTGATCCATTTTCCAGTCTGTTTCCATCTTATGTAGTTCTCTGAGTACTTTCTGCAACTCATCTTCAGTCTCACTGATTCTCTCTTCCGCTGCGGTCATCCTACTGTTGAGAGCCACTATTGTGTTTTTCATTTCATCTACTGAGTTGTTAAGTGATGATATTTCTATTTGCATGTTTCTCATTTCTGCTCTCATTTCCTCCCATAATTTATTGACTGCCCTTTCAACTGCTTTGTTTATGTTCTCCTGTATTTTATTGGACATCTGCTCCATTTTTTCGTTGAGCTCCTTAAACGTCCTACCAATTTCTTCTCTAATTTCATTGTCAGAGAGATCTTGCACATCTGTGTTCTTTTTTGAGTCTTCAGGGTCGATTCCTTCATCTGTTCTTCGAGCTGGGGATCTGCTTCGTTTCCCCATGGTGTTGCGGTGTTCAGTGATAGATTCTTCTAGTGTACTGTTTCTTTTTTCTTGAGGGTATTACCTTTCATTGGTGTTGAATTTCCTAGTTTTTGTATTAATAAGCGGCCACGTGAGCGGCCAATCCCCCCACTCCCGGCCAGCCGCACACCCCAGGGAGAGTACCTGAGGTGGAGACAGGCCGTGTGAGAGTTCAAAATGTCTGTTTACTTCTGCTTCCGCTCGGACTGCTGGGGGTTGTTGTTCCACCTTCTGCTGAGACCTGGGGCTCTACCATGGTCCCCGGCACCTGCCTGGCCAGCCACACACCCCAGGGAGAATACCTGAGGTGGAGACAGGCCAGTGTGAGAGTTCAAAAGTTCCATTTAATTCTGCTTCTGCTCGGACTTCTGGGGGTTGTAGTTCCACCTTCTACTGAGCCCTGGGGCTCTACCACAGCCCCCAGTGCCTGCCCGCCAGCCGCACATCCCAGGTAGAATACTTGAGGTGGAGACACGCCGGTGTGAGAGTTCAAAATGTCTGTTTACTTCCGCTTCCGCCTCGTACTGCTGGGGTTGTAGTTCCACCTTCCACCGAGACCTGGAGCTCTACCAAGGCCCCCTGCGCCCACCCGGCCAGCCGCACACCCCGGGAATACCTTAGGCGGAGACAGGCCGCTGTGTGAGTTCAAAATATCCATTTACTTCTGCTTCCGCTCTTTGTGCTATCTTTATGTTTGGTGTTCTTTTGGGTTTTGTCATATCTTAGAATAGCTCTTTCAGCCCTTCTTTTAAGGTTGGTTTTGAGTCTATGAAGTTCCTGAGCTGTTCTTTATGCAAGAAGCTGTGTATCTTTTCTCCAAATCTGAATTAGAGTCTAGTGGGTAAAAAATTCTTGGTGAGATCTTCATTTCATTGAGTTGTTTTACTATTCTCACCACTGCCTTCAGTCTCAAGAGTGTCTTTTCTGTTCTGCTTAAAGTAAAATAATAGCCCTCTTTATAAAATTTCCTTCTTTGATCTTACCACTTGAAGAATTGTGTCTTTATGTATGGCATCCATTATTCTGATTAGGATGTGTCTTGGAGTCTTTTTATTGGGTTCTCTTTTTTGCTGGTATCCTTTGGCTTCTTCGATCTGGATGCCTGCATCCTTTAACTCTGGGAATTTCTACAAGGATTTTTTTAACTGTACCTATTTCCTTGGGGTTGCCTTCTTGTCCCTTTGGGACTCCAATGATTCTTATGTTGTTCTTCTTGTATTCATCCCAATGTTTTCTGTTTTGCTGCTGATCCATTTTTTGATGTTTTTTCATCTGTTGCATTCCTTGAGTGCTTTCTGCAGCTCATTCTCATTCTCACTGATTCTGTCTTCTGCTGCTGTCCTCCTGCTCTTGAGACCACCATTTGCATTTTTTGTTTCTTCTACTGAGTTTTTATTTCTGTTTGTAGTGATCTCATTACCTCCTGTAGTTTATGACTGCCCTCCCCACTGGTTCATTTATGTCCTCCTGTATTTTATTGGACATCCATTCCAGTTTTTCATTGAGGTCATTAAACATCCTCACCATTTCCTCTCTAAATTCTTTGTTAGAGAGATTATGAATGTGGGTATTCCTAGTTGGTACTTTGGGGGTTCTTTTCTTTTTTCCATCCTTCAGGGAGGGGATCTGTGTTGTTCCTCCAAAATGCTGTCTGTGGTGGTCTGGAGGTAGCATATTCTGGTTCTCATCTCCCTCTGTTTCTCTCTCACTGCCAGATAGGTATCTGTAAATGTCAGTTTTTCTGTGCTGTAGGGGTATGTTATGTTGTCAATATGGTTCACGTGAAGTTAGTCTTCTATTGTGAGATCCAGTAACAGAGCCCAAAATGTTGGTTCAGTGCAACATGGAAAGGATTAACTTGTGACCAGGGGCCACTCCCATGAAGCCTTGCCCTCCTGGAGCCTACCTGGACAGGCAGGCACTGTGGGCAAGACCAAGGTCTCTGGTGAAGTCTCTGGGTGCTTGCTTAGAATGCTGGTTGCTGTAGTCCCTGGTTTCTGTCCCTAAAAAACTGTGTGCAGTTCCCTTTATTTGGTGCACGCCTGCACCATGAAGCCCCACCCCCCACTGCCATAGGGGTTGCCCCAGCCAACATTCCTACCAGCTGTGGATGATATTTTCTTTTTAAACACATCCCCACCAATACAGATTGTTAGTAGATACATTGAATATGTGCCGTTTTCACTGCTGAGAGATGTATCTCCTTGTCATCTAGATTTCTCTGATAATCAACCTGTCTTCTCCTGAGAATTTATCATTTCCTCTCTATTTTTGGTAGGATAAATGCACTTCTTTTTGTTGTCTTTGTGTACTTTATATATCCTGGATATTAAACCTTTATTTAATGGGTTAATCCAATATTTTTACCATTAAGTTAACTTTTAGTTTTATCAGTGTTTCTTTTGCCATGCAGAATCTATTTAATTTTATGTAGTCTCATTAGTATATTTTTAATTTTTTCTTCCTTTGGCAATGGTATCACATAATTGAAGACAGCTTTCAGGTCCAAATATTGAAGTTTTATGCCTATATATTTCTCAATGTGCTTTTCTAGTTGGATGTCAAGGTTTCGATTCACTTTAAATTGACTTTTGTGTGAGGTATAAGATATGAGGCCAGCTTTAATTTCTGACATGTAGTTATCCAGTTTTCCTAGCACTATTTGTTGAAGAGGCTGTCTTTATTCCATCTAATGTTCTAAGCTCCCTTATTGAAAATTAACTGTCCATAAAATAGGGTTTTGTCATTGGGTATTCAATTGTATCCAATTGATCAGAGGTACTTATTCTAGTATTACGCAGTTTTGATTACCATTGCTTTATAATGCAGTTACAATTTAGGTGATGAAATGCCTCCCAATTTCTTATTTTTCCGTATGAGTAATGTCACTTTGTGTTTTTTTTTTCTGATGCAATACAAACTTTATTATTGACTCACTAGATCTTGGAAGAACATCATCTGCCTTTGATGGGGATTGTATTGAATGTTCCCAATAGATTTGGTAGGATTATCATTTTAATATATTGATAATTCTAGTACATGAACATGGATTGTTTTTCCATTTCCTAAGGCCTTCTATCTCTTAGTTAAAGTTGTGATGGTACAGATTTTTCCATGCCATTTGTTAAGCTGATTCTTAGATACTTTATTTTGGGATACTATTTTAAGTTAGATTTGACTCCTTGATCACTAGCTCCTCTGACTCATTCTTTGTATGTAAGAATGCAACCAATTTTTTGTATTGACCTTGTAGCTGGCCATTTTGCTAAATTGGTTTATTGTTTACAGGAAATTTTTAATGAACTTTTTTAGGGTCTTCTATGTATGTCATGCCATTTGAAAATAGTGATTGAGTTCTTTTCTAATTTGAAAGCTCATATTTGGGTTTTGGTCATACAGTGTTCCAGCACCCATCCCGCCACCAGTGCCCATCTTCCACCACCAACGTCCCTGGTTCCCTCCCACCTCACCCAACCCTCCTCCATGGCAGTTTCTTTATTTCCTTCCCTTTCTCTCTCTTTCTCTTTTCCTTCCCTCCAGACTATGGATTACAGAACATCCATTAAAGGGTTGTCATGTGTATCCTTTTCCTCCATTTAATGCTCAGTTCTAGGTTGGCATTAGTACCCTTGACAATTGTTAGCACACTGTTCCATTTTCTGTCTTACCTAGCCTCTGCCTCCCACACGTTTGTGATAATTTCCACCTTTGACAAGACCTCCTGATATATGTTTCACTTGACCTTGGATATTGGCATCATAATATGTACATATGTATTTATGTTATGCAAATAAATGCAGTCATTCTGGATCTGTCTCTCTCCTTCTGGATAATTTCACTCAACATAATCTTCTCCATGTCCATCCATTTATAGGCAAATTATATAACTTCATTTTTCCTAACAGCTGCATAGTATTCCATTGTGTAGATGTACCAAAGCTTCTTTATCCAGTCATCGATTCTCGGGCACTCTGGTTGCTTCCAGATTCTGGCTATTGTGAATAAGGCTGCTATGAACATAAAAGTAGGGATGGTGTTTCTGCTGCATATTTTTGGTTTCCCGAGTATATTCCCAGGAGTGGTATGGCTGGGTCAAATGGGAGTTCAATTTCTAGTCTTTGGAGGAATGTCCATATTGTTTTCCAGAAAGGGTGTACCAGTCGGCATTCCCACCAACAATGGATGAGTGTCCCTTTTTCCCCACATCCACGCCAGCACTTGTTGTTCTTGCTCTTTTGAATATATGCCAGTCTCTGTGGTGTAAAGTGATATCTCATTGTTGTTTTGATTTGCACCTCTCTGATGATTAGTGATGATGAGCATTTTTTCATATGTTTTTGGCCATTGGAACTTCTTCCTTGCTGAAGTTTCTGTTCATTTCTTCTCCCCATTTTTGATGGGTTTGTTTGTCTTCTTCTTGTAAAATTTTACCAGTGCCTGATATATCCTGGATATTAACCCCTTATCAGATGGGTATTGGGTGAATATTCTTTCCCATTCTGTGGACTGCTTTTGTATCTTAATCACTGTTTCTTTTGAGGTGCAGAAGCTTTTTAGTCTCATGTAGTCCCATATGTTTATCTTTCCTTCTAGTTGCTTTGTTAGTGATGTTTCACCTTTGAAGATGCCTTTAGCTTCAATGTCGTGGAGGATTTTTCCTATATTTTCTTCAATGTACTTTATGGATTCAAGTCTGATATTGAGATCTTTAATCCATTTGATCTGATTTTTGTGCATGGTGTTAGACACAGGTCCAAATTCATTTTCTTACATGTTGCTGCCCAGTTTTCCCAACACCACTTGTTGAAGAGGCTTTCCTTACTCCAATTGAGACTCTTTGCACCTTTATCAAAGATTATATGATCATGTGTTTGAGGGTGGGTGTCAGGATACTCAATTCTATTCCATAGTTCCACAGGTCTGTTTTTATTCCAATATCATGCTGTTTTAATTACTACTGCCTTGTAGTACAGTTTGAAGTTGGGCAAGGTGATGCCTTCCATCTTCCTTTTCTTTAGGATTGCTTTAGCTATCCTTGGGGGGTTTATTGTTCCATACAAATTTCAGGAGCATTTGGTCAATTTCTTTGAAGAATATCATGGTTATCCTTATAGGGACTGCATTGAATCTGTACAGAGCTCTAGGGAGTATTACCATTTTGACAATGTTGATTCTTTCCATCCATGAGCAGGGAATATGTTTCCATTTCCTTGTGTCCTCTTTTATCTCTTGGTTTCCAACTCATTGATTTCCTCTCTAAGTTTTATTATTTCCTTTTTCTGCCTGGGTTGGGATCCTTTTGTTAGTCTTTTTCTAATGTCTTCAGCTGTGTAGTCAGGTTATTTATGTGGGCCCTTTCTTGTTTCCTGATGAATGCTTGCAGAGCTATAAACTTCCCTCTTAACACGGCTTTTGCCGTGTCCCACAAGTTCTTATAGTTGGTCTCTTCTTTTTCATTTATTTCCAGAAATCTTTGGATTTCCTGTTTGATTTCTTCTATGACCCATTTTTTGTTCAGGAGTGAGCTGTTCAGTTTCCAGATGTTTGGTTAGACTCCCTGTTTCTGTGTACGTTAACTTCCATTTTCATTGCATCATGGTCTGAAAAGATAGCTGACACAATTTCTATCTTTTTTATTTTATTGAGGTATGCTTTGTGGCTGAGCATGTGGTCTGTCTTGGAGAATGTTCCATGTGCACTAGAGAAAAATGTGTATTCAGCTTTTTGGCATGAAAATCCCTGGATATATCCACTAGCTCTCTTTCTTCCATTTCTTCCTTCAGGGCCAATATTTCCTTGGTGAGTTTCAGTCTTGTTGATCTATCCATAGTTGATAGAGCAGTGTTGAAGTCTCCAATTATTATTGTGCTACTGTTAATGTCTTCTTTGAGGTCTCTTAGCAGTTGTTTTATGTATTTTGCTGGCCCCTCGTTGGTGCATATATGTTTAGTATTGTAATATCTTCCTGGTGTACATACCCCTTAAGTAATAAGAAATGGCTTTCGTTGTCCCTTCAAACCTTTTTCAGCCTGAAGTCTATAATATATCATACTAATATGGCCTCACCAGCCTTTTTGGAGGAGTTGTCTGCGTGGAGAATAGTCTTTCATCCTTTGACTTTGAGTCTGTATTTGTTCTGATTATTCAAATGCGTTTCTTGTAGACAGCAGAATGTTGGGTTCAATTTTTTAATCTATTTTGTCACTCTGTGTCTCTTAATTGGTGCATTTAGACCATTGACATTGAGAGAGATTATTGTCATTGGATTTTGTGCTATCTTTCTGTTTGTGCTTGTTGTGCTTTTGGGTTTGGTTGTATTACAGTAGACCCCTCAGTCCTTCTTTTAAAGTTGGTTTTGAGTCCATGAAGTTCCTGAGCTGTTGCTTATCAATGAAGCTGTGTGTCTTTCCTTCATATCTGAATGTGAGTCTGGCCAGTAAAGAATTCTTGGTGAGGCCTGCAGTTCATTGAGCCTTTTCACAATATTCCACCATTGTTTTTGGGCTCGGAGTGTTTCATCAGAGTAGTCTGCTGTAAATCTTAGGGATGTTCCTTTGTATGTGATTTCCTTCTTTGATCTTGCTGCTTTCAGTATTCTATCTCTGTCTATAGTTTTTGTTATTTTAATTAAGATGTGTCTTGGAGTATTCTTGTTGGGGTTTCTTTTAGCTGGTATCCTACAGGCCTCCTGGATCTTGAGGCAAGCATTCTTTAGTTCCGGGAACTTCTCAGCAATTATGGATTTGACAGTTTCTTCTTCATCAGGGTTTTCTTCTTCCCCTTCTGGGACTCCAATGATCCATATGTTGTTTCTTTTGGCTTCATCCCGATTATCTCTTGTTGTCTGTTTGGTAATTGTGAGTCGTTTTTTCTATCTTCTGGTGTTGTGTAGAGAATCTTTGGAACTTGTCTTCAAGATCACTAATTCTTTCTTCAGTAGCTATTATTCTGCTATGATGGCCTTCCACTGTGTTTTTCATTTCATTTTTCTCATTTTTAATATCTGTCATTTCCATTTGCATTTTCCTCACTTCTTCTCTCATGTCCTCTTGTATTTTATTGATTTTTGCCTTCCATTGCTTCTTTGAGTTCCTTATGCATCCTTAACAATTCTTTCCAAAATTCCTTATCAGAGAGGTTATATGACTCATTGGTATTGCTTGTCTCATCTGGACTAGTGACTTCACTCACAGAGCTTGATGGAATTTTGCGTTGCTTTACCATTATGACTATTGTAGGTTGCAAATGTGAGTTCTTGGGTGACTAGGTAGTACAGTTGTAGGTGTCTGGGATGTTTGGGTGGGTGGCAAGGGAGTGTAAAAACAAAGGTTCACTGGTACCTCAATGCAAGATAAATAGTAAGAGAATCGTGCGGACGCTAGCGTGGACGCTAGCGGTTTTGAGTTTTGGGATGTGGGTATAGGGTTCTGTCCTGTTCCCTGGGGCTGATTATGTCCCTGGAGATGCAAGGATCACACACACACACACACCTGTGGGGGAGATTGCAGATGTTCCCGGAAGCGCAGGGCCCAAGGGGTCAGGGTGAAACCAAGGCAGTTTGCCTTGGTTCCTGTTGATGGAAGTCCCGCTTTTCCCTGGGGCTGGTTTGGTCCACAGAGTTGCAAGGATCACACACACAGACCTGTGGGGAGATTGCAGATGTTCCCAGAAGTGCAGGGCCCAAGGGGTCCACGGTGAAACCAAGGCAGTTTGCCTTGGTTCCTCTTGATGGAAGTTCCACTTTTCCCTGGGGCTGATTTGGTCCACAGAGACGCAAGAACCACACACACACACCTGTGGGGGAGACTGCAGACGTTCCTGGGCGCCGCATGAATTCTTATTTTTTTTTTTTTGCACCTGATGCTGTAACCAGGATTTCTAACCTATGTTGGATAAATATGAAGAGAGTAGACATCCTTGCCTTGTACCTGAGTACCTTGTACATCAGAGTGATTTCTTTCAGCTTTTCACCATTATTGTATACTGGAGGTAGGAAACATCAAGATGTTTTGCACATCATGAAGTAGGTCCCTTCTACCACTTTTTGTTGAGGGTTTTCATCAGGAGTGGAGGTTGAATATTGTCAAAGATATTCTCTGCATTGCTTGATATGAACATTTGATTCATATCTTTCCTTTCATTAATGTTTGTTATGTTAGTTGTTTTGTAAAGGTTGAACCATCCTTGCATCCCTGGGATGAATCCCACTTGATTAGAGTGTATGATATTTTCCCCCAATGTGTTGTTAGATTTGATTACCTGATTTTGTTTAAAAAATAAAGCAGCTGGAGCAATAGTGCAGTAGGGAATCTTAGGCCAAGATGGTCTCTACCATGTACTAAGGCCTAACAGGGAAGGGAACAAAGAGAAGGAGAGGAGAGGCAGAGAGCAAAGAGATTCCAAAATGGCCAAAAAGCCCTTTCTTCTCTTCTTTCTCCTAATTTAATTAATAGATAGAAGCCTGCCAAAAATTTCCAGTCCAGCCCATCATGGACTGGGCTCTTTAGAGAAGAAGCTAGGTAAATGGCCACAAAGACATGCATATCTCAGTTGAGCCCTTTGGCTCAAGCTTCACAAATGCCAGAGCTGACTCCCTGAGGTAAGATCTCCCTAGCAGAGTGGGGAAGGACTGCATCTCTGAAACAGAAAGCAGCTCAGAATGTAATTTGCAGAGAAATATTGTATTCATTAATATTTCTTACCATGAATATAAAGCCAGCTGATTCCAGACTTTAGATCCCACTAAGGTCCAAAATTCATAAGAATAATTCACTTTGACATCACCTTTAGAATCAGAGACACGCCCAGAGGTGACACTAGCATGTCTCTTTGAACTAGGAGAACTGATTACATTACGGTTGATCCAACGTGGTCAAGTACTTGTGGAATATCTACATGTATGTCCCTCGTGTGGCTCCATGTGGATAGGAAGAGTACTGAACTGGAGTGAGAAAGATTCATAATATTCATAATAAGAATATTTATGCCATACAAAATTATGAAATCAATCCAATTCTGCCCAATATTACATTGTGTCTGCTCCTTAGATTCCCTAAATGCAGGGAGTAGCTCTTAACATAAGATAAATGTAGCAGGAGCCTAAGACTCAGTAGGGCATGCCACCCAACACCTTACTTGTATTTGGCCTGTTTAGGCTTTCTACTTCCTCCTCATTCAGAGTCGGGTGATTACATAACTCTAAGAATCTATCAATTTCTTCTGAGTTCTCCAATTTAAGAGCATAAAGTTGTTCATGGTAAACTTTTATTATATTTTCAATTTCTGAAGGAACTTTAGTAATTTCTGCAGAATACCTTACATGTCTGGTCCTATTTATTTGAACATTCTCTTTTTTCTCATTAGTCTACTTAAAGGTTTATATCTTGTTTATTTTCTTCAAAGAAACAGCACAGTGGTTTCATTGGTTCTTTGGATGGCTTTCTTGGTTTTTATGTTGCTGATTTCTGCTCTAGTTTTTACTATTTCCTTCTTGCTACAATTTTGGCTTTGTTTCTTGTTCCTTCTATAGATTTTTTGGATGTATATTTAAGTTGTTTATTTGGGCTTTTTCTTTTTTTGTTAGTATAAGCCTGCATTGCTATAAATCCCCCCTTACAACTTTTACTATAACCCATAGATTCTCTAGTAGCTTGTCTTCATTTTCATTAGTTTCAAAGAATCTTTTTATTTCTTCCTTGATTGCCACTTGGTTCAATTTTTGTTTAGGAGTGCTTTTCAGCTTCAATACTTGGAAAATTTCCCCATCTTCCTTCTGTGGTTAATTTCTACTTTCATTGTATTGTGATCTAAGAAGGTAGCTTGAACAATTTCTATATTTGTAAATTTATGTATGTTTGAGTTGTGCCCTAATATGTGATCTGTGGGAATACTCTTTATTTTCTGCCCTACTTGCTAGCCCTGAGTTGTGTTTTGTAAATGAAGGGCTTTTCTCTTTCCAGTACACTCTTTACATATGCTGAATATTTTTTGTGTACACACAGGATGATGGTTAAAACTATGCTTTGGTGAATTTGTTACTCCTAGTCTTCTGCCATATTTCCTTACTACATGCCTCAATTGCCCTTTTATTGATTCCAATTCCTCACAACCCCAAAAGAGTGTTCCTATGTGGGACAAGATGGAATCAGGAAAAGAGATTACCCTGGCTTCAAAAAAGGGACAACTAATGTTTTGAGTATATGACCTTAGAGTAAGCCCTGCTCTGTCCTAAGTTAAGCCATGGATTGACCAATTGTACCCATAGGGGGTAGGAAATAATCAATCTAGTGAAGGAAATGCAGTTCTGGGCTATATGGAGTGATCTCCCTAAGAAAGGTCACTCTAATCCTGGGTGTAGATAAATGTCTGTCTCTTACTGTGCTTATACAAAAATGACTGGAAAAATTACTGAAATGTTTATCAACCAAGGATGATAGAAAAATAATGCACCCAGGTTTCTGCCCTGTTGCTTCTGGGAGCAGGGGTGGGCCCCTGACGGTTTGTCCAGATGGGAGGGAGGAAGAATTTTATCACTCTTTTTTTTCAGGATAAAAGAATATTTTATCTTTAATATCTCCCTGCCTACAGGCTTCGTAAATCATATACTCTAGCAGATTTGTGGTCAGGGTGTATGTGTGATGTGAGTCTGAGTGAGAAGTGTGTGGAAAATTAAAGCCTTAAATTTTCTATAACTTGTAGTCATGCTTCTTTAGTTCATCGACTGGAGGGGATGGTTATTGGCCCCAAAGGTGACTAGGGAACACAATGGACTCCAATGGGACCCTGAACACCCCCAAAAGTTATCTATCCTGGAAATGTTCCATGTGCAGTTGAGAAGAATGTGTATTCTTTTTTGGGGAATGCCCATGTTCAGTTAATCTGTCTACTGGGGAAAGTGTTGTGTTGAAATCTCCCACTACTGCTGTGTTTCCGCCAATGTGTTTCTTTATGTTTGTGAGCAGAAGCTTATGAGCTTGCTGAGCCTTCTCTTAGTGAATGAATGTTGATGACAGTATTGTTTGATTTGATGTTCCCTTGTCCAGCAAGTAGTATCCATCATGGTCTCTAATTACTTTGCTTATATTGAATGGATTTTGGTCTGATAAACGTATGGCTGTCCCAGTATTTTTTGTTGTGTTTGTTTAAGTTGGGATTCAACGGGGTCCCCAACAGATATTGAGGTTTGGCAGGGTGCCCTTTCACATTTGGGGCTGATGACCATCCGTCCTGATTAATGGACAGAGGAACAGGTCTATAGGCTTCTTGATAGTCAGAGGCTCTTCTTCTCCTTTAATTCAAGTCAAGTCTGCTAGTTATATCCTCCAAAAAGGTTGGGGGTTGGGAGTTACAAGAGGTGATGAACTTTGATACTAAAACAATGAGAAGGTGTAAAAGTTCCTCCTTCCATAGGCAATCTACCAGGGGACCTCTGCTCAGAGATGGAATCCTGACCAGGGGATATAGACCTGCCCAGGACAAAGACAGAATTCCAGATAAGGGCATATTGTTTTCTCCTTTCCTTTGCTGGTAAGTAATCATATTACATTTACTACTTAATAATATTTCTAGTCATTTTGTATAAACACAGTAAGAGATACAGATGTTTATCTATATCTGGGATTAAGCTTAAAAAGTGACTTTTCCTTGGAACATCTCTCAATATATATTCTAGACTATGGTCCTTAGGCCAGGTTGGTTTTTTCCTAATACCAACAGAGTCCTAAATCAATTGCTTATTTTGGGTCAGGACAAAGCTTTTCCATGACCATGCTCTTAGCTTATTACACTGCTTATGACACTTAGCCTATCCCATGTCAAAGCCAGGATAACTTGTCCTGGGTCCATCTAAGTCTCATGACAGGATCCTTCTTTTGGTGTGTTAAAATCAATCTAATGGCAAATGAAGTTTAAATTAGGAAATGTGATGGATGCCCAGAAGTAAATATTTCAGAGTTAAGTAATAGTAATATTACAAATGTATAGCCTTGTATTCCTCTGTCTATACAAAAAGACATGGATCTAACATAAGAGATGCAAAAGGCATAAAGGAAAAAGAATAACATTTCACTTATAATACTAAACTCAGGACTGGCCAGTCACTGCACCTGGTTAGGAAAGAGACACCTGCTGAGTAGGTGACAGAGGGCTCTGAACAAAAGGCGATCCAGCAATTTCCATTGACTTGTATGCTTGTTTTCTATTCTTTCACTCTAGTCTGTATATATCCTGTAAGTGGTATGTTTCCTCTGGGCAGCACATGGATGGATTTTCTTTCCAGGAATATCCAGCTACTCTGTCTTTTTTATAGGACAGTTCATTCGGTTGACATTCAGAGAAATTATTGACATAAAGGATGTGTTGCTCTGTGTATGTATGTGTGAGTGAGTGTGTGTGTTCCAATATTTTTCAAGTATTTTTATACACAGCTTTTCAGTAATTCTTGTAGCATTGATTTGGTCATCACAAATGCTGCAACTCTTGTTTGTCTGCAAATTTTTTTTAAATATTTTATTATACCACCGTGAGATATACAATTACAAAGATGTTCATGTTTGGGTTTTGGATGTACAAATTTCAGAACCCATACCTACACCAGTGCCCATTTCCCACCACCAATGTCCCCAATTCCCTCCCTCCTCCCCTAGCCTTCCTCTATGGTAGGTTCTTTATTTCTTTTCTTTTATTCTCTCTCTTTCTCTCTTCTAGGACACATTGTGAATTACAATACATACATTTAGAGGTTATCATGTGTATCATTTTGCCTGTATTCAATGCTCAGTTCTAGGCTGGTATCACTTTTGCCAATTATTAGCACACTGTTCCCTTCTCTGTCTTACCTAACCTCTGACTCCCACACATTTGTGGTAGATTCCACCTTTGACAAGACCTCTTCATCTATGTTTTGCCTGACCTTGGATATTGGTTGGATATTGGGTGTGTGTGTGTGTGTGTGTGTGTGTGTGTGTGTGTGTGTGTGTGTTTTCCCATTGTTCATTATTTGCTCGGCGGTCACCAGTAATGTCTCCATTCATTGGGAATGAGGTCCATTACTGTTACTGTTTTGGGCATATCGAGTACACCACGGGTAGCTTGCCAGGCTCTGCTGTGGCTCTGGGTTCATCCCAGGGAACCCAGTCTTTTTCTATGTTGAACCATCCATCCACCATGCAGGGCCCAGGGGGCAGAGCCCTGGGTGTGTAGACAAGCCTGTCACCTGTCTGCCACCTGCCAACTCAGCTGGGCACTTCAGCCATACCTGCAACATCTTGAGGGGCAGGATGGCACCTGGATATTGGCATCATAGTATATATATTTATGTCATGCAAATAAATGTAGTCATTCTAAGTCTGTCTTTTTCCTTCTGGCTAATTTCACTCAACATGGTCCTCTCCATGCTCATCCATTTATAGGAAATTCCATAACTTCATTTTTCCTAACAGCTGCATAGTATTCCATTGTGTAAATGTACCAGTTTCTTTATCCTGTCATCAGTTCTCAGGCACTCTGGTTGTTTCCAGATTCTGGCTATTGTGAATAGTGCTGCTATGAAAATAAAGGTGCAGATGGTGTTTCCGCTGTGTGTTTTTGGCTTCCCAGGATGTATTCCCAGTAGTGGTATGGTTGGGTCAAATGGGAGCTCAATTTCTAATCTTTGGAGTAATATCCATATTGTTTTCCAGAAAGGCTGTATCAGTCTGTATTCCCATCAACAATGGATGAGAGTCTCCTTTTCCCGCATCCACGCCAGCACTTGTTGTTCTTGGTCTTTTGGATAAGTGCCAGTCTCTGTGGTATGAGATGATATCTCATTGTTTGGTTTGCATCTCTCTGATGATTAGTGATGATGAGCATTTTTTCATATGTCTTTTTACCATTCGAATTTCTTCCCAATTTTGATGGGGCTTGCTGTTTTCTTCTTGTAAATTTCTACCAGTGCCTGATCTATCCTGGATATTAACTCTTATCAGATGGGTATTGGGTGAATATTCTTTCCATTCTGTGGACTGTCTTTGTATCTTGGTCACTGTTTCTTTTGAGGGGCAGAAGCTTTTTAGCTATGTTTTCTGAAGCTTTTTAGCTATGTATCTTGGCTTTGTATTGTTTGAGTCTACTTTGATACAATTTGTACCTCTATTTTTATGGGGGGGTCATACACAGCTATGCTTAAGGGTTACCCCTGACTCTTCACAGAAGCTATGTTTTCTTCTGTGTACTTTATGGATTCAGGTCTCATATTGAGATATTTAATCCATTTTGATCTGACTTTTGTACATGGTGTTAGACAGAGGTCCAAATTCCTTTTTTACATGTTGCTGCCCAGTTTTCCAAGCACCACTTGTTGAAGAGGTGTTCCTTGCTCCATTTCGCACTATTTGCTCCTTTATTGAAGATTAAATGATCATGTGTTTGTTTTTTTAGCCCCCTTAGAATCTAAATGATGGCTCTCCAGGGTAGTGGATGCTAGGCTGAAGTGACTTTCAGTGAATACTTTGACTATGTCATTCTACTCTTTTCTGCCTTGTAAGATGTTGTATGGGTGATCTGTTTGAATTTTTATGTTTCCCCTGATGTTTGAGGGTTTACTTTTCTCTTGATGCTTTAATTTGTCTGTCTTTGTCTTTTGATTTTTCCCGTTTTGATTATTATGTATCTTGGCTTTGTCTTGTTTGAGTCTACTTTGATACTATTTGTACCTTTTTTTTTTTTTTTGCTTTTTTGGGTCACACCCGGCAATGCTCAGGGTCTACTCCTGACTCTGCACTCAGGAATTACTCTTGGCTGTGCTCGGGGGACCATATGGGATGCCGGGATCAAACCCAGATCAGCACAGGTGGGCCACATGCAAGGCAAATGCCCTGCCCGCTGGGCTATCGCTCCGCCCCTATACCTCTATTTTTATGGGGGTCATACTCAGCTATGCTCAAGGGTTACCTCTGACTCTTCACTCAGCAATTACTGGCTTTGCACTCAGAAATTACTCCTGTTCATGCTCAGCGGACGATATGGGATGCTAGGTATTGAACTATAGTCAACCATGTGCAAAGCTAAAGTCCTACTCACTGTACTATTCCTCCAGCCCCTATTTGTGCCTCTTGAATCTGTGCAGATTTCTGTCTCAAGATTTTAATGTAAGCACGCAGACAGGGGGTTGAGGGAGGGTCCCATGGCAATGAACCTTCGCTCTAAGGCTACCCAGAGTCACCTTTTGGAACCAAGAACGAAAACTTGATGAGAGTCATTAACCAACAATTGACCCTCAGGAAGCCCGATCTACCTTCTTCTGCTCATTGCTTAACCACCCACCAACTTTTGATGGCCCAGCAAAAGATTCCAGAGCATTCCAGCCCAAGAGAATGTAAACCCCCTTTGGAAAACAGTTGGGGCTCTTAGACTTTGGATAAGCCCCCCTTCCCTCCCCCTCTCCCTTGAACCCCTGTTCTCCCATGTTACACTCACTTTCCCTCCTCCTTCCCCTTCCTAAAACCTCCATAATAAAATCTGTTTTACTTCACTGTCCGTCTGCTCCTGATTTTTTTTTTTTTCTGCGAGGAAGACAAGAACTTTGAGAAAACCCTGGGTAAGGCCTAGGACTGACTTTCCTTTCCTTCAAAGAGCAATTCCTCGCTCCAGTCTGAGTCCTTGGCTCCCTGAGAAATATCAGGTGGTGGTGATCAACTCAAGGCCTAGATATGAAGCGGATATCACATGTGGCTTGATGACCACCTTGGGGGGTGTGCTGGTGGAGCTCAGGTCCATGCTGTGCAGGGACTCATTGCAGGCTTTATCAGTCCTTAGCCTGCCCAGCGGATCCCGGGCTGCGGAGGTGGCTGGCGAGAAAGTAACCACCTCTCTCTCCTTCCTGCCTCATATAAGCCACCCATTGGGTCCACCTACATCAATTTCAGAAAAGTTCTTAGTTATTATTTCTTTCACCAATTATTCTTTCCCTTCTCCTTTTCATTTTTTGTCTGTTATTCCTATGATTGAAGATGATTTCTCTTGCTATTATCTATCATGAATCTTATATTCCCTTTCAGTAATTTACTTTTCTTTTTCTTCAAAGTCACCCATGGGGCCCACCTACATCAATTTCAGAAAAGTTCTTAGTTATTATTTCTTTTATCAATTATACTTTCCCTTCCCCTTTTCTTCTTCTGTTATTCCTGTGATTGAAGATGATTTCTCTTTCTATTAGCTATCACTTGTCACTTGTCACTTGTCTTCGCATTGTTCATCTATTTGCTTTAGCAGGCTCCAGGTACATCTCCATTCTCCATTCGTTGGGAATGAGGTCCATTATTGTTACTGTTTTTTGGCATATTGAATACACCACAGGTAGCTCTGCTGTGGCTTGGGTTCATCCCAGGGGCCCAGCCTTTTTCTATATCAGACCATCAACCATCCAGGGTCCAGGGGTAGGGCCCTGGGTATATACAAGATTGTCTCCTGTCTGCCACCTGCTGATGCAGCCGGGCACCATAACCACACCTGAAACTCCTTGAGGGCAGGATATAAAAAGTACTTAAAGTGTTTTGGTGGTAGATAGGAATCACATTCTGCAGTACCTAAGGCCCTGCTCAGTACTCAGCAGGAGATGGTGTGCACCAGGAATTCAAGGACCACCATAGTGCTCCAGGCCTGTGAGTTACTTCCACATATTGAAGTAATCTGTATTTTAATTTCTATATTGAAA